>JANZLC010000009.1:673468-695727 GCA_026413385.1 Erythroxylum gracilipes
TGAGCAGTATTAGGATGGGTGACCTCCTGGGAAGTCATGTGGAAAAACAAAACCGTGAGGGTGCGATGCCCTAGAGGTCGAGGCCTAAAGCGGCCAATATCTACAAGAGGGTGGGCGGGAGGCCCGGGAGGTCAAGGCCTTGAGGACGCTAGGCTCGAGAGGCCGAGGTCCTACAGAAACTAAACACCTTGCATGTAAATTTTAAAAAATAGTTTTCAGCAAATTTACCGACGAAAATTTTTTTCCGTTGGTAATTACCGACGGTTTACCGACGGAATTTGTTTCCGTTGATAGCGACAGTCGTTTCTCCGACGCCGTTATCCGTTAGTAAATTCCGTCGCTAATTAATTTTACCGACAGAATATGTACAAATTCCGTCGGTAATTTTCGTCGCTAAACTCTATTTTTCTTGTAGTGTAACAAGCAAAATCTGCGTCTAAGCACCTAGGACTAAATATACAAACTAATCAAAATTTTACTGTTGAGTCTATAAACCTCTATCACTTGCACACAAAAATTGATAATCATTCAATCAAAATAAAAGTGTAGCTATTCCTAAGTAGGTTTTCACGAAAAATCAAGCTACTAACAAGTTTGGTAGGTTTTTATTTGAAATCATTCTTTTTGTTGATTTTTCTTTAAGGATATAAACCTAGTCGCGGAGGCAAACATTTGTGATGAATGTCAATCTGGTTACTTAACTAAGTCATGTTGTTACCAAGCTGCTTGGTTGGAATGTCATTATAGCCTTTTCACATGAAGGCACACATTTATGATGTGTGTTGATTTGGTTACTTAGCTACATTACATTCTTAACTGGCTACTAGTTCTATTCATAACCCAAAGGCTAGTAGTATAGTTATTTTAGTTAAAATTATACAATTTTTTTAACACAAAATTTTGCCTACCTTATTGCTTTAGCTAATTTTTCTTATGAAAATGTACTAATAATGCCACTTATTTGTTTGGCCTAAAATTATAAATGAGTATGGCAAATTCCTAAGGTGAATGGACTAACATCATATCCTAATTAACTAGCATATTTAGCTCTAAGTAACTTAGGTCACTAATTTCATAACCTAATAATTCTTCACAACCTAAAAGACTATGTTTAAGGCTAAATCTATCCCGTTAAGTAATAGCCATTGACGCATTCACACAATTAACATCATGCAACGTAAACAAACTATCATACAATATGCAAAATTCACACTCAAGGTAAAAACACACAACCTTCCCTACAATTAAACAACAAATTGTCCTCAATGTGAGAAGGTTACATAAACAAACCAGGGGGAAATAAAACACAATATAAAAAAAAAACATAAGAAGAAAATACTAACAAAAATGAAAAGAAAAGGGTTAGAACACGAAACCATTTATGATGATGGAGGTGGTGATGGAGATAGTGTTGAGACCAAATTAGCTTGACATTGAGAGTGTTTCCCTATCTTATAAGTGATTCAAGAGAGTAAAAGAATTAGCAATCCAAACCATTCCAAATCATTCAAAATTTATTTAAGAATTTGAAACAAACCTAACTGCACAACAATTTAAATATAGTTACTAAACGTGCTAATTTATGGTCATTAACTTAACCTTCATCCTTTAAAACTTAGTCAGGATCAATTATAAACGGCTTGCTTCCCCCTATGATGCCTAATTTCTGTTATAAATAAACTAAAAATTGCAAAATGATCAGAAGGACAATATTGATAAAGGTGAGAAAACCAATTAATTTTAGTAATGTCCTTTTCACTAACAAACTGTCAATAAAATAGGGAATAACAAAACTCCCTGAATCTTCCATCGAATCCAACAGTTTGTCCTATAAGAAGGTGAGTTGCTCTCTTTCTTCCTTAATCACCTTCGTCTCTTCTACTTCTTCCACTTTATGAATAGAGACTTTCTTAACTTCTTCAAACTTGATGTTTGTTGTCATTTGTTCTTCATTTTTTTGTTCTTTAAAACATTCGAACACATCAATTATCTTGAATGAGCTACTCTCCTTCGGATTCTTTAATACATCATTCATGTTGAATATCACTTGGTCATCATTAATCCAAAGGATAAGGCTTTTTTCATGGACATCTACCAAAGATTTTTCGATGTTCACACATGGTATATCAAGAACTGGTGAATAATAGGAAGGGTTGGCATTCTTTTCTTCATCCTCTTTCTTCGTCTCTTGGTCTTCCATAAGGTAGGGTTCAACTTGGTGCTCCACTGGTTCTTCTAACTCTTCCCCATCCTCGAGTGTTATAGCCTCATACTGCCCTCGTTGATGTAATTCTATATTTCTCAGAGAGTCTTCGACACTTCTCTTACAAAATTCACGAGAAGGTTCTCACTCAAATCTCTAGATTGTGGTTTTTCCACCCCAGATTATAAGTATTAGAGTACGGATTGTTACCTAGTTGTGGTTAGCCCAAGTAATTTACTTGTTCTGTGCTACTAGCTCCCAACAAGAAGCATTCTGCTGTGCAATGGTTGTCCTGCCCATATAATTCATACTGTGATTGCATACTTTGGCTGTAGATGAAGATGCTCCTTACATGTTGCTCAACTGCTTGGTGGGGGCTGTGATCTATGCCTGTAAAGTTGTAACAGAGGCAAATGGGATCATACCTTTTTTCTCCTTTTTCCCCTGTTTATTCCTTTCACTTTACCATATATAACTATTATTCACCAACTCTTCCAAAAGATCATGAGCTGCATCGATAGTTTTTCTCATCAAAGATCCTCCAACAGCTGCATCAATGGTTGCTCTTGTTCTCTGATTTACACCATTGTAGAATATTTGCAAAAGGAACTCCCTTAGATGGTTGTGGTGGGGGCAGCTTCTCTATAATTCTTTAAACCTCTCCCAAGCTTTATATAAAGACTCCCCATCACTTTGTTGAAAATTTTTTATTTCCTTTATGATTTTTGTTTTCTTGGTCAAGGGGAAGTATTTAGCAAAGAATGCTTGGGCTAACTATTCCCAAGTAATGATCTTCCCTGAACAGAGTGAGTTATACCATGCCTTTTCCCAATCTCTCAAAGTGAAAGAAAACAGTCACAACCGTACAACATCGTCAAACATCCCATTAAACGTAAAGGTGTCATAGATCTCCAAAAAATGTGCAAGATGGGAATTGGGATCTTCATTGGACAGCCCATAAAATTGTACACTACTATGAAGTATGTTAAGGAGTGTCGGCTTGATCTTATAATTATTAGCTTTAATCGCTGGCCTTGCAACTCCTTGAGGACTGAAACCTAGCCTCATAAGGTCCATCAATGTCCTCTTAGCTCCTCTTTGCTCTCCTTCTACTGCCATATTTATTTGTATATTGTCTTGACACTTTGCTTTTCTCAACTCTTATTCGTGTCTTATGATATCTGATAGCTCTTCGTCACTAAATTCAGTAGACATTCGCGTGCTTCTTGTGTTCATGCACTTGCAAATACACCAGGACAAGTATAAAAAAAACTCTTAAATCAAAGTAACCCAAACTAAACAAGATGCTAAATAAACTATTCCTGGCAACGGTGCTAAAAACTTGTTGATTGCAAAACAAACTACTAGTTTTACGCTTAAAACTGCAAGTGTACAGGTCGTAACTTGTAGTAAAAAAGTGGATATTGATCATACAAGGATTGTACTTAGGCACCACTTAATTTAGGTTGCTCTTTGTTTAAGAAACTGATTCAAACAAATTTAAATAGATAAGTCAAAAAAAGACAAACTAAAGGTAAAAGGAAACAATGCAACCAAAGCTAAAATCATAAACTAAAACTTGGAGAAAATCAAGATTAAAAATTAGGACTTGTCATTATCCTTATTTTCTCCCTTCTGGTTAATTGATTCAATTTATGGTTGGCCCAAGATTTCCTAAAATGTTAGCTACCCTCTCCCAAGGTGCAACTAAATATCACTAGTTAAATATATTAGGATTAGCTTTGGGATCTCTCAATGTTCAAAGCATTTCCTAAACATTCCACTAGATATGAAGCTATCCTATAGGCAGTATATCAATCTATTGAAATCTCTTCCTAATAAATCAATAACTTATTATCTATAGGTCTATTAAATGTCAACTCTTTTATACATTTAACACTGATTACTAAGCTCACTCTCTCGATTTGTTGCAAGGTTTAAGATCAATAAATAACACAAACATTTATATTATTAAATCAACAACTAAAGGTTCATAAATAGTTCAAACAACAAACCATAAAAAATATTTTAGCCACTCATAATGTCATTAACATACCCAATAACTAAACAATCCATAATAAAAATTCTAGAAGAGAAAAAAATGATATAAGAACTAAATGAAGCAAGCTCCTCCTCTTCTTTGCCCAAATCTGGAAAATCTGCAATTGGTGTGCTCTTTGCCCAATTAGGAATGAAAATCTGGATTCTCTACCTCTCTCTAGGCTCTCAATCTATCTTTTAGCTCAAGGCGGCAAGGGATTTGTGCCCTTATATATCACAAGACAAGTCATACAACCCTAAAAACATGTGCAACCAATATATTAATTATGCCTCCAATTCCCACGATCATGGGAATTATCCCTGTGCTTCCTACGATCATGGGTTAATGTGGCAGAAACATTTTGAAGAGTTTTCCCACGGTTGTGAGAAACAAGCCTAATCCTCCACTTTTCTTCTCTTCTTTTGGTCCCTAGCTCAATCATAAAGGTGGCCACTCTCAATTCCTACACCAAAATGATCAATTCTTACCCTAAACCAACATGAAACATAAAAGAACAACCATGAAGATCAAAGAAAACAAAAACACACAAAATAAGTCCTAAAACACTGTAATAATAACCTATTATGCAAGAAACACATGCCAAATACTTAGAAAAACACACAGTAATGCACAACTATTAGGACATAAGCATCTTGACTTAGATTGATTAATCTAGGTAAGGTAACCTTCAACCTATTAGAAAGAATTTTAATAATGATCTTATACACTACATTGCAGCAAGCTATTGGTTTATAATCATTCAAACTCTTAGGATTAGAAGATTGAAGAACCAAGACTAGTAAAGTATTATTCATTTTAGTAAGCAATCTGTCACTTCTAAAGAACTCATACACTGTATTTAAAACTGATGATTGAAGGACATCCCATTTCTCTTAAAAAATTTGGCATTGAAGCCATCTAGACCTGGGGACTTGTTTGGATGAAAGGAAAATATAAATGCTTTAATCTCCTCATTTATGACTTGTTTGAGTAATGTAGAATGATAGTTCAGATCTATTGAACCATTCATTCTATTAATTAGATTATTAGAGAAGCTAAAGGCATGTATTGATACTCCATTAATATCTTTGAAATTTCTTCTAGCCATCTCGTCCAACTCTTCTTGATCATACACCAGCTCACCATATCTATCCTCAAGAGAGATTATTTTGTCTTGTTTCTCATGCCTTGAATCACACTGAAGAAATATTTGGTATGTTTGTCACCTTCTCGAATCCATTGAATCCTTAACTTTTTCTTCTGTTGAGACCTATAGTCTTCAATAGTTTGTAAGTATTTTTAACTCAGTCTTCTCCTTATCAATCAATGAAGAGTTTGTAAGGTTAATTACTAACTACTTATGAATTAGGCAAAGATTGTCGATTGCCCATTGAGCTTTAAAGTATTAATGTTGTTTGTAAGAAGCTTTATATAATTAGCTTTGACTGTTTTCAACATTTGGAGACATTGAAAAGCTTTTAAACCCTAAAAATTCATAATGACAACAGCTAAGATAATAGGTTCGAGTTAAGGATGTTTTGAAAGAGAGTTGAAAAATCTAAAAGGTGATATTCTTCTAGTTGATTTGCTGGTCATAATGAAGTAGCGCATCGTAACACTACTGGAAATAACTAGACCTATAAATATAGCAGCGAAGAGTCTATGTTGATCCTATAAAGAGTATGTGTAAAGTTTTTGAAATGAAAATAATTGGTGTTTAGGTTTTGGGGGGTGGGGTTGGGATTGGTTTAATAACAAAATAAAATAATAAAAACAAATTAAAGAAAGCATGCAAAAAAGAAGAAAGTGATGACTTCTTTAAGGACCCGATCATCAGTTCAATCTCGGCCCACACATTGTTGAACATATTTCATTGAATTGTTGTTTTTATACCTCTCCTAGCAACTATTAATCGTAGGTTAATAATAAGCTCTGTTAACCCCAGTTTTACCTTATGTATTGTTTAATTAAGAAAAGCTCGTTAATTAAACCTAGCCATCGAAAAACCTAGAACAAGCTCTCTTGATTTAATTAGACAGCCGAATTACGGATTACGAAAATAGATTAATTAAGGCAACAACCACACAAGCTTGATTCATTTAACCTAGGTTATCTTATCCCTAATGATTCGAAACCATTAGTTGCCATAAACGAATCTCAATATAACAATTACAGATTATATTAAAATTCTTGCAATGGGTTCATCCATAAACAATCTAATGATAACGAGAATAAAGATCATTCATACATGAAAACCCAAATCCATATGCATAGGATAACATCATCAATCCCTAAAGAGAGTGAGAATGATAAACACAATGAAAAATATGCATAACCGGGTTCGTCGGCATTGATGTCACCTTCGAACCAACGTTGAGAAGTTAGCTCTCCATGGGTGTCCAAGGGATTAGAGTTTTTCCCCTTCTTCTCTTCAGAATCAAGCCTTCGACCCCTTTGAACGTTTTCCCCAAACGAAACATAAATATCTACTGTCAAATGTTACATTTTATACTAAAAGGGTAGGGTTTCGGGTGAGCTGTCCAACAATGCATGGGTGTGAGTTATGTGGCACGGGTATGAGTGATGTGTCAAACCCATGACAGACCTTTGCACGAGCATGAGAGGTGTCTCATGCCTATGTAAAACATGTCACTCCCATAAGTGATGCTCACAGCTGTGACAAGTTTCTTGTTTGGCTGTGAGCCCTCCTATAGTCTTCTTCTATGTGTTTTCAACATATAATCATCATCTTCATACAATTTCTTATCTTTAATTTCTTTAATCTTTCTCAGTATTGCTCCATGAAGACAAAGGATTGTGAATCTTTAAAAAATAGCTCAAATATGGTGCTTTCATCTTACTTTAGCTCTTTCACTTTCGAATTCTACCTAAAACCATATACGAACTAAAGTGAGTATCTTAAACATTTTTGTATCATTAAGCACTAAGTGTTATTGAATAAATATGTAATAAATTAAGCACATATCAATTTCCCCTACACTTAGCTTTTGACTGTCCTCAGATAAAACATCATATTCAAAATCATAAACCCAAAAACATTTACTCATTTCCCATAATTCCCAAGAATAGATATCCATAAGAAAAAAAAAATAACTTTCAAAAACCATAGCAAGAATTCAACATTCAATGCTTTTAATCATGATCAATCGACATTCATCACCTTTAGAAACTGAGCAATCTATGGGTAGACTTGAAAAACGTGTTTAAATAAGATATATTCATGGGAACACTCAAATACCGTTCATGATCATAACATTCCACAACTTTACAAATCATTTCATTTCTCCACCATTAACGGTCACATGCAGAATCATGAATCAAAGGACTTTTCAAGCTTGTAATGAGGGTAAGGCGAGAAGTGTTTGGGTAAACTAGCATAAAATCAATCAAAGCTAGTGAAACAAGAAAAACACTCAATATAACATCAAGCGCAAAAACCAATAGTCACTCACAATTGTGTACATCAACTGTGATGAATGCAAAAACCATATTTCCTAGCTTAAATTCAAGCTCTCACACCATAAATCATATCAAGCATATATCACTCACAAAAGTTGATAAGAAACAAGACCTTGTAACTATAGGGAGTGACCTTTATGAATTACATCTCCCTTATTTACATTATGCTCAAGTAACCCATTCAATACAACTTTAGGAGGAAACACTAATCATAAGTAAATTTCCAACACATATGCATTTCCTCCTTGATAATTTTATTTAAATATATATATATATATATCTTTTTTTCTTTTGCTTTTCTCTTTTTCTTTCTTTCTTTTTTTTAATAAAAATTGAAAGAAGATAAATTGATAAGTGTAAATTGCATCGTGTTTTATGGCATAGTTTGATATGTGTTTAGCTATTAATTCGATATTTAGTATGTGTTTAGGTTCTAATTGTGTTGTTTTGTTAATTATTTGTGTTTTAAGTGTTTTATGGGTTAGTACAAGCTTTTGGGCTTAAATATTATATTTTTGAGGTAACTTTATGTGTTTGTTAGTGTTTTAGGGGTAGTATCAAAGAACGGAAGAGTTTCGGAAGACATTCGGACCAAAAGAATGGTCCATGAGATGTAGGGCCATGGTCATGGCCTATGTCGGACAGACGTACAGGCACTCACAAACTTCATGTTTTAAGGAATTTTTTGGACCTTTTGAACCCTGAAAAAAGCCTATGGTTACCCAAAACATAAAAGAGTATAGAAAGAGCATAAAGAAGAAGAAAAAGGAGCTTTTACATTAGCCACCTTGAGAAACCCTAGAGAGAGATCATCGAGAGATAGAGGAAGAGAAGAAGGAAGATAGAAGAGGAGAAGAAGCTGACTCAAAAAACTTCCCGGATTAGGAGGTTTCTCAACGTCGTTGCTGTTGGCCCCTGAATTTTTTTATTATTTTATTTTAGGCATGATTTAAATTAATGTTGAGGTTTTGAGGGATTAATGTTTTGGGATTAATTATTATGTTAATGTGAGCAAGATTTTGTGACATAGGTTAATTGAATTAAATGGTTAAGGTGGTAAGATTGCATAAGGGATATTTTTGGAAGAACACTCAAGGTAAAAAGGGATATAAGTTATAAAGGAATTGGACTTTTAGTTTTCATTAAGGGTAAAATGGGAAGAAAGAAGTGTTGTTTTCTTCCTCAAGAGGGGAAAAAACAAAAATGGAAAGGAAGGAAGTGAAATAACAAATCAAAGAAGAGAGAAAAGAGATTTCGGTGTTTGAGGGGAAAGAAGAGAGTTGAGCCAGGGTTTCATCTTTTCTAAATTTTCAAGAGAGATTTTGAGGTTGTACAAGAAGGAAGAAAGGTAGAGGAAGATAAGAGCTTTCTTTGGAACCAAACATCTCTTCATTTGGTGAAGGTTTAAGGTAAAAACATTTTAAATGCTTTGGATTTTGGAAGGGTTTTGGTTCATGAAGCTTAGAAAATGCATGAGTTTAAGTATTCTAGAACCAATTTTAGTGATTTATGCTTTGAGGGATTTTCATTTGAAAACCCATTTGAACTTGGGATTTTTGTCTATGAAAACGGAATCAAGATAGACAAGAGGAGCAAGAGGAGAGGCACAATTGAGCAACATTTAAGCAAGAAATTCAAGGTAGGTTTCACTTTTATAATTTAGTAATAAGCCATTAAAGTTTTTTTTCACAAAATGGAACTAAATGAGTTTCAACTACTTCAAAATGTGCATTTATTGTTCTTGGAATGCTTTGAAAATGTGTTGCATATTTGTGCATGTAAATTTTGTTTGATTTATGAAAATGTTTTTTTTATTGAAAAGGTGTCAAGCTCAAGAAAACAAGCTTCCGAAATGTGCCTTGTTGGGCAATAAGTTTTGCACGTCATGGAATACATTTTATGCGGGTTTGTGGTGGCCCCCTAAGTTAAGTCAAGTGTACTTTGACAAAAAGGCTTCTCCCGCCTACCCGCTAGTGGTATGGAGCTCCTTTATGGACTCCTATAAGTTAACGGCTACACAAGACTCTCATGTGGAAATGCGTAGTACGTTCTATTTTTGGATCCACCTGAACCATTTTGATATGTTATGAGCTCATGATTATGATAAGAATGATGCATGCATGCATGTTTTGCATTATGTGAATGTTTAAGACGGAAATGACTATTTCAATGGTTTTTGCTTATTACTGGTTATAAAATTGTTATTCACGAGCTGTAAGCTCACTCCCATTTTCCTCCCTATACGCAGGTGAGGAGTAGAAGATCGAGTAAGAAATAGCCAAGGCATTACTCCACTTTTGAAATATTTTGTAACTGAAGAAATCTTATTAAGCAAGGCTTTAGTTGAACTTTGAGCAACTCATGATTCATGTATTTTGTATTCTGAGACTTTCAGATGTTAATGTATTTGCGGCTTGAAATGCCCACTAAAGCTTTGTAAAAACTCTTATCTTTTGAGAATGAGAAGTTTAGAGTATAATGTGAGGAGTATACAATATTTTGTTGGATATTGTTCTTCCTTTCAACAACTCCATTCTGCTGTAGAGTCCTAGGGGCAGAGAAGTTATGGAAAATTCCATTCTCCTCATAGTAAAGAAGAACTAAGGAGGAGAGGAAATCACTAAGTAAAAGTAAAGAAGAAGGATCAATGTTTAGGGTTAGAAAGAAGGAGGAGAGCAGTATCCATATTTACTAGTTAAAGACAGCTATTGTTTGCCATCTCTTCTAACAAAATTATGTCTATGATATAGTTGTGTCACATATTGTGGATTTTTTTTCTTACTAAATATGAAGAAATAGTCTAGGACACAAGCATATCTTACTTTATAGATTTGTCTATAGCTTTTCACTGTATGCACAATTGAATACGATCCGAGATATAAGCATATCCTAAGCTGTGTTTGACATAGAGATTTAATACATCCCTAATTTTTGAACTTCTATTTGGTTCGTATCTTTAACTTTTCATCCCAATCACTCTTTCAATTGTCTCCACAATAATGTGCTCCCTTTCTTTTATTTCCTAACTATAAAATCAAACTATAGAAAAAAGATATCTATAGACAAGAAAAAACAATTGAGCTATAAGGAAATAAACCCAAATTAATTGAAAAAATAACAATCTAAGTTATTAGTCCATCATAAAAATATAATCAAAATTAAATTAAAGTTTTTAAAATAAATGATTGGGTTACCTCCCAATAACTTTTTCTTGAATTTTTTAAGTTGGACTCTCTTATTAACTTGAATGAATTTTGGGATAGTTTTCTTGGTCCCCTTTTTTCATGATTATGGAAAGTGCTAGACAAAGTTTCTCCTTATCTCTTTCTACTTTCTTTCTTACTATGGCCATTGTCCTTTTTTTCCTCAGCTCTTTACTCCATACATAATGACTTCCTGTAAAAGATTTGAAAATTTAGTTTGGAATGAGTCATCAATAACCATAAACTACTTTTAATTCATTTCCCTCAAATTCATGATTGCACTAGTTGAGTTAAGGAAATAATTTAGGGATTCTTTATTATCTTCTTCCATATCAAATACATGAAAATCACCTAAGAATGTACCTGTCAATTTTAATTGAAATATTCTCCCAATAGCTATATAATGTTTAATCTATTTATCTATGAATTACAATATCTTCCTACTATGTTTCTGTTCTCCTGATCCTAGTTTTGTAAAATACTAACTATGGATTATGACATAGTTGTTTTAGTCACATGAGTCTGAAAGGGATACCTGCTTTAAAGGGTATTTTTATAAATAAATAAGTCATCTTTAAATTCCTATATTGATTGCCTTGCAGGAAACTAGAGTATGGTTTCATTTTAAACTAGTACACCATATAGAGCATCTAAGATGCTTGAGTTGGTGATTTAGATTTATATGGTGATTAGCACATTTAGTGGAGCTTCTTTTTTAATCACCTTTATAAATAACTAATCTAGAAAGGAATAAATGTACACCCTAAAGACCAAATATAAGGTGGTTGATATCTTTAAGCAGTTTCATATAAGTGTTGAAAAGTGAAACATGAAAAATGCTAAAGTGCATTAGGAATAACAATAGAAGTGAATATATATGCTCATTTGATGAATATCGTACAACACTAGATATTTGGCACCAGAAAACTCCTTTTAAGGCTTTATAGATAAATGGATTATCCTAAAACTCCACTACCTAATGCTTAGCATAAATGATCAATAAAACTATTATAGAGAGAGTTAGACGTTTGTTGTCATCCACAACCTAATGCTTAGCATAAATGATGAATAAAACTATTGTAGAAAAAGTTACATGTTTGTTTCCATATGTAAAATTGCCTAATTCTTGTTTGGATTCTAACTACACTAGCTCATGTTATTAATTTATCTCCCTGTATTCCTTTGTAGTTTGATGTGCTACAAAGATTCTAAAGAGTGAAGGATGTATCCCGAAATTGTGTGATAATATTTGGCTATCATGCCTTGTTTCATATCCCAAAGGAAAAGAGATTAGAGCTTCATTTTAATCTAGATAATTTACTTTTATTGCTTATGGAAAGAAAAAAGGCACTAATTTCCCCCATTATTTCATAAAAAGTCTAAGTTAGCCCTTACCATTATCTATCGTATCACATTATACCTTAACTTTTTCAAAATAGTACCAATAGCACCCTAAATCCTAATTAACTAATGTTTTGACATCTTTTAGGATATGAGTCATAAATTTAGTCTATAAAATGTCAAAATCAGGAATTTGGACCTATCAGGCACTAATGTGATCATTAAAATAATTTCTTTAAATACTTGTTAAAAGTGTGATTTTTACCCTAACATTTCACAAAAAGTCTAAATAAGTTGTACTATTATATCTTTTTTTTTGGTAAATAATACTGTTATATCTATTACCACTTTCAGGGAGTAATGAGTACTAGTTTAGTAAATTTAGGGTGCAATATGTTCTATTTAGTAATGTTAGGGTACAAAGTGGTACTAGAGATAACAATAAGGACTTACTGAGACTTTTTGTAAAGCGTTAAGGTATAAATAACACCTTTAGCTTTATAGAAATGATGACTTTGGTTACAGATTTTTGTCATATTGAGAAGAAATTAATTAGATCATGATTTTATGTTTTTTGAAGACTAGAAAATTAATGATTTTTGCAAGCTTATATATAAACATAGGTCATATGAAAATTATGTTAACCTATATTTAATTACTTCAACTAAAAAATCAAATTATAATAATGGTGACATCTAAAATGACATGGTGGAAATAGGTGCTCCTATGACTAGTAATGATGTAGTTGATCAAGATGGTTAGGAGATTATAGGATCTTCAGAACCTGCATGCATAGTTGAGATTTTTGTGAGGAGATCTAGTATGATCAAAAAAATATAAACAGGAATTCGTTAGATGAATATGTGGTGCTCGATGAGAAGGAATAACTTTAGGGTTTTGAGGAGCTTTTAGCATATGTTCATAAAGACAAATGGCTAAAAGCTATAAAAGATGAGATGAAGTAATTATATGGTAATTAAAACTATGAGTTGTCAAAGTTAATGAAAATGATAGATTGCACAACATTTTAGTGGGTAGTTTAGTATGTGTTTAGTTATTAAATTGAACAATTAGTGAATGCTTAGGCTAGGATTGTGTTGATTAGTTAGACATTTGTGTTTTGAGTGTTTTATGTGTTCGAGTATGCCATTGAGCTTAAATTTTGTGTATTTGAGGTGCCTTAATGTGTTTGTTAGTGTTTTAGGTCAAATATAGGGAAACAGAGGAGATTCGGAGGAAGCCCAGAGCAAAACCTAGGGTTATGTCATGACTGTGATAGAAGAGTGGAGGTTCTGCCACGATCGTGGCTCCTTCTGCCATGATCATGATAGAGAACAAAACCTTGGGCCATGATCGTCGCCTGTATGACAGAAAACTCGAACAACCTTCCAAACTTAAGTTTTTGAGGGACTTTTCGAACTTTTTGGGCATAGGAAAACCCTAGAGTTTACCCTAAATCGAAAACACTATAAGAAGAAAAAGAAAAGAGCCCTAAAGGATCTCCATTATCTGCCACTTTTGGAAAACTTCAAGAAGAAGAAGAAGATAGAGAGAGAGAGAGAAAAGCAAGGAAGAAGACCAATTTTGCAGCTTCAATCTTCATCTTTCCAAGTTTATTTCTTCTTTCCATCTTTCATTTTCGTTCATTTAAATGTATGTTGAATGCAAAATACACTACTAGTCTTACACTCAAAACTATAAGTATATAGATCGTACTTGTAGTTGAAAGCAAATATCGATCCCACGATAAGTAAAATAAAGACAAACTAAAAGTAAAAGGGAACAACGCAACCGAAACCAAAATCGTAAACTAAGACTTGGAGAAAATCAATATTAAACATTAGGACTTACCATTATCCCTATTTGCTCTCCTCTAATTAATTGATTCAATTTATGCTTGGCCCAAGATTTCCTAAAATTCTAGCTACCCTCTCTCAAGGTGTAACTAAATGTCACTAGTTAAATAAATTAAAAATAACTTTGGGATCTCTCGATATGCAAAACCTTTCCTAAACATTCAATTAGATATGAAGCTATCCTATCGGCAGTGTATTGATCTATTGAAATCTCTTTCAAATAAATCAATAACTTGTTATTTATAAGTCTATTAATCGACAACTCTCATTGTACAATTAACACAGATTACCAAGCTCACTCTTTCAATTTGTTGCAAGGTTTAAGCACAATAAATAACACAAACATGTATATCATTAAATCTATAACCAAAGGTTCACAAATAGTTCAACAACAAACCCTAAAAATTGTTTTAGCCCGTCATAATATCCATAATAGCCCCAACAATCAAATAATCTATGATAAACATGCTAGAAGAGAAAGAAATTGAAATAAGACTAAACGGGGCAGCTCCTCCTCTTCTTTGCCCAATCTAGAAAATTTAGATGACGAGTTGTTCTTTGCCCAATTGAGAATGAAACCTTGAATCTCCCCATATCTCGAAGCTCTCAATATATCTTTTAGCTCTAGGAAGCAAATTTTATGACTCGCTAGCAGCTCTCAGGATTATATGTCTTATAAAGTCACGAAAACCTAAAAATATATATGAAACCTGCGTGCCTCTTCAAATTCCAGTTCCCACTGTTATGGGAATTATACTTATGCTTCCCACGATCGTGGGTTAACTTACCATAAACTTTCTCCATAGATTTCCCACGATCGTGGAAAACATACCCTTTTCCATAATTGTGGGTTCTTGTTTTTTAGCATATCCACTTCTCTTATTTTCTCTTGGTTCCTAGCTCAATCACAAAGGTGTCCACCGCCCATTCCTACACCAAAATGATCAATTCCTACCCTAAACCAATATCAAACACAAAAGAACAACCATGAAGATCAAACTAGACAAAACACACAAAACAAGTCCTAAAACATAATAATACTAACCTATCTTGCAAGAAACACATACCAAATACTTAGAAAAACACATACTAATGCACCACTATCCTGGTGTCGAGCTCGAAATGGCCTGTCTCGCCCTGGTTTTGACATGAGATTTAGTGTTGATATCTCAAAGTTCCATATTATGGGACTCGAAGATTTCAGCTCTTATCAAGTGACGAGTATTAAGAAATACAAGACGATGGATATTTAGTCCATTGCAATTAACACCATAGTTCTCCATAATGGCTATAACCATATACCCTATACCCAAATTATTGCTTCTCTTTCTTAGAGAAGCAACAATTGCATTAAAAATATGGGTGGAGGTACAAACTTGGATGCTATGATCCATGCACCACAAAATGAAAAGTTTTTTAGTTGAACACTTGCCTGTTTCGGATTTGTCAAAGATAGTTTGGAACCTAAATTAGTTCAATAAAAAGTGTTCATGGCTTCTAATAATATTGTTGTGGGAATTTTAGGCATCAAAGCTCTCTAGCCCAGTCAGTTCCATCCAAGATTGGGTAGCACGAAACTCATCTTGCTAATCAACTATTGTTGAATTATGGAATCCACCAATTTCACACAAAACCATAGATCCTTAGGGTTAGTTCCTCATAAATAGGATAATTGAATCACATGAATTTTTTCCCACTGAATTCTTCTACCTAAAGCCATAACCAGTTCTCTCAATCCGATTGTTTCTAACATATGAAAATCTAAGTATTTAGGAACAATGATATTCTTTAAACTAAAGGTGCGATAGTGGTTACTTTCCTTCTCTAAAAAGATCGGGAAAGGTATGTCGTAATTTGTTGCCCTATTTCATTGTCTACAGCTTGATACTTAGACTTTGCATTTAGGTTGAGTTCATTTGATTGTCTGCTTAATGCATGGTCACATTAGATTGAGAGTTGTGAAAAGTTTGGAGAGAGTTAAAGATTTGAACATTGTTAGAGAGAAGTGAGATGATGGTGAGGTTTTAAGTTTAGCGAGAGAGTGAGAGAATGAAAAGTGAATGCAAATTGAGGTTAGATGGAAATATATATGGAAGGAAGGGTTATGAGGAGTAAAATTGGAAAATTTAAGCTGAGAATCACGTGTTCTCTTTTCTTCCCAGTCGCAGGCCATGATTGTGGCCCTGCAAAATCCTGCCTTTTTTGTCATTTCCTCATTTCACTCCCGAGATCCTTCCTTAACTTATTATATACACCATTACCTCATTTTGCTTGCTTTCCATATCATCCTATATCAAAATTGATTGCCAATTCTTCGGAGATATTTGCTTGAAATTAAAACACACATAAACGAAATTCCAAACCTACCTAACATAAAAGATAAATAAAAAATGATAAAAACCATAAGTTGCCTCCCATGTAGTGCTCCTTTTACCGTCAGTAACTTGACATACTTTTTTTTTTACTTATGGTGGTTTAAACAAGACGTTCAATGGTGGTGCAATCATGGATTTCATAAAGTGCAGGTGAACTACCAAACTGCTCTGTTACCACATTTCTTCTTTAGCGTCTTCCTTCACTTTTGCATCTTCGGTTGGGATTGTGGTTGTTTGAATGAATCTTTACACGTGCAACTTCTTGATAAGACTCATTGCTTTTCATAACATCAATAGATTTATGAAGATGGATATTAACTTTGGACACCTCGAATGATACCTTGTCATCTACCACTCTTAAAGTCAATTTGCCCCCGTTAATTTCTATAATCGATCAGACGGCGGCCAAAAATGGTTGTCCAAGGATAATTGGTGTTTCCACATCTTCGATATCCAAAATAACAAAATCTATGGGGAAGGAGAATTTGTCAATCTTAACCCAACATCTTTAATTACCCTTCTAGGATGATAAATTGATCTATCCACCATTTTAACACTCATCCTAGTGGGTGTGATCTCGCCTAACTCCAATTTTAGACTATAAGAACTAAACTAATCTTACTACTCCTTAGCAACAGACCCAAAAACTTGTTAATAGGCAAGTTTTACAATTTATAAGCCCTCAAAATAGTGCAAGCGTATAAGTCATGGGTGTAGTATGTGAGGTGTCAATCTCTCTAGGAGAGGTGAACTAATTCAATTCTAAATTATCTAAGGCCTTAAGAATTATAAAAAAAGAGAATAAAAAGTAGACAGAAAAGTAAACACTTGAAGATAATTGGCAAAAAAATTATTTGTAAATTAACACGAAAATAAATTAAATTGAGTTATACCAAATTACATGAGAAATCACACAAGAAGAAGTTCCAAATTATGAGAAAGGGGAATTTTTCCTATCATTAATGCTAACCTAGTTATTCATGTGTTAATGAGGTGTCGATTCTAGACTATCAAAGGAAAGATTACTCTCTCTCAAGTTATAATCATAAACCCTAATTCGGTTAAATACCTAACATATAATCTCTTAATTACAAACAGTTTTAACCCTAAATGTTTCTTAAGCTTTCTAATAAACAACCGGGTCTCACACGAAATCTCTCTCTGTATAATAGCCGATTTGATTAATTGTGTGGTCTATTAGATCACTTAACTCCCATTAACCCAACCTAATCATTTTGTATTCGTTTCACACTCTCAATTTATTAGTGAAGTATGAAGTTATAGCAATTAATACAACACCAAAACGATTAAACACAAAAATAACTAGATTAACATTAAATCAAGTCAAAATCCCTAAAGAAAATTAGAACATCATGATCGAACCCTAATACATCAACATATTCATATCCATCTCAACATTCAAAGAAAAAGAACACAAAGATGAATGAAAAATAATTTGGAAAGGGATCGGGATGCTTCGAGAAAGCAGCAGCAATAGAAATTGACGCCTCACTCCTCTCTTCTCTTCTCTTCTTCCTCTTCTCTCTCTATTTCTTCTCTCTTCTTGGAGGTTTCCCAAAAGTGGCAAATTGGAGAGATACTTTCTAGGTCATTTATCTTTCTTTATATAGTATTTTCCATTTAGGGTAAACCCTAGGTTTTCCTGTGCCCAAAAAGTCTAAAAAGTATCTCGCAAACTTAAGTCCTAAAGATTGTCCACACCTTTTATCATCCAGGTCACGATCATGGCCATATTATTTTTCACTCTATCATGATCGTGGTGGAGGAATCCACGATCATGGCAGACCCACCAAGCTTTTGTCGACTTTTGTCACTATCGTAGGCCTGGGTCAAGTTCCAAGCTTCCTCTGATTCTCCTTTATTCTTCGATATTTGATCTGAAACACTAATAAACACATCAAGGCACCTCAAATACACAAAATTTAAGCTTAATGGAATATTCTAACCCATAAAACACTCAAAACACAAATGTCTAACTAAAAAACACAATCCTAACCTAAAAATGCATTAATTATTCAATTTAACAACTAAACACATATTAAACTATGCACTAAAACATTATGCTATCTACCACTATCCTGCTTGACCAATATCCCTCCAAAAGGAAACAACTGACCAACATGGTTAAATAATCAACCAATGTGCAACAACTATTAGATTTTTTACATTAAATGCTTAGTATTCAACCAATGTGACCTAGTGGTCAACTAATGTACTAGAACTAGTCATTCTAACAACTACTTTTTTGCTCTGATTGCTAATAAGGGTCCCAAAAACCTATAAATATATGTTTTCTTATTAGCTCTACATGGAGAAGCATTTGGGTGCCTTATACACATACTTTTAAGTCTTTATCAAGCATTTAGTCATCATTGACTCATATTTATGTGAGTGAGCCTTATTTAAAACTATTAAAGTGATAAATAAAATTTTTTTAGTCGTAAGCCTTTGTTTGGGTTTTTATTTATTATACTTGGGAGTATTCAAATGACATTCAAATTCCTTTTTATCATGAAAGAAGATTTTAAAATGGTTCCTCTTTGTTGAGAAAAAATTATACAAAGGTTATCCTTCACCTTGAAAGAAGAGTTATAGTAGAATTTTAAGAAGAATCTTAGGAGCAGACATAAGTGTAACATCCCGTTACCCGTGTTAAGGCGAGAATAGTGAATTATGCGAAATTAGAAAATACATATCATGCTTTGCATATTTTTGCACATACATGAGAATTTTGATTATTGCACATGAATATGATTGTACATGCATTTATTGACATTTTCTGAGTATAATTGATTTACAAATGTGATTATATTGAGAATTGTAGTTTAAATGTGATAAAAACGGATTTGGTGTTGCTAATTATTGTTTCGGAAATTTTGGTTAATTTTAGGAAATTCCAAAATTTTGGAGTACATTTGGACTAGGACAAATGCCAAGTGGTAGGATAAATTGGTGCATGAAAAATTTTAATGATTTAGCCTAAAATTGAGTGACATTTGGCATAGTTAAATTGGTGACAAATGGACTAGTAATTAAGTGACAAATGGATCAATCATTGTGTGACAAATGGAATAGATGATTAAAGGAAAAGTGACCTAGTTAGTTGGAGACATTTGGCAAAACCTATGCTTGATAAGTGCTAATCATGCCATAAGACATATGGCCATTCCATTGGATGACACCTAACACCTTAGGTGTAAGTTTCAATAGGAGCAACTCCAGCTATGGTCATTTCTCTTCTTCCTTCCTCTCACACACCACCGAAACACTCTTCCTTGCACCTCCTTATTTTTGTTTATGTTCATGTCTAATTGTTGCACCAACAATTCGTGCTTCACCCTCACAAAATTAAGTAGAGAATCAGAACATAGTTGCCTTGTCCTAGCTAAAATCTTTCAAGTTTCCACCTTGAATGTGTAATTATTCTGCATGTTTGGAGTACTAATTTAGAGTGACTTTTGAGCTGGGATTTGAACTAAACAAGTAAGTAAATTATTAGTGTTTATAGCATGTTATGATAGAGAATTTATGATGATTGAATTAGGGAAGATTGTATAAAATGTTGATGTGGAAGTGTGCTGGAATATTATGAATTGGAAAACTTTCACTGAACATGGTATTCTGATTATAACTTGATCTGTGTATTTCTAAATGAGTTTATTCTTGATTCAGATTAAAATAGAGACATATGTCTACAACTTTCTTGAAGAAGTCGAATGTTAATTTTATCTCTAAGCATTTCAAAATCTTGCTGGAAGTAAAGTTAGGAGTTTTGTTACAGTTTAAAAACAGTCTAAACTGTTTTGGGTATAACTTTCAATATACTGAATCAAATTGTACGATTTTGTTGTTATTAGAAACTAGAAACATAGTGAAATAATTTTCTAGAAGAAAGTTTTACTGAAATACACTATTTTCCTTGTCATAATGATCATGCAAAGTTATCACGAAAGGGGGTGTTAGGAAGAAAATGTTGAGGTGTGCTGGAATTTCATAACTGAAATGTTTTTATTGAACATGCTTCGGTATTTTGGCTATATTTTGAACTGTATATTTCCAAATGA
The DNA here is from genome assembly GCA_026413385.1 of Erythroxylum gracilipes. Taxonomy (NCBI): domain Eukaryota; kingdom Viridiplantae; phylum Streptophyta; class Magnoliopsida; order Malpighiales; family Erythroxylaceae; genus Erythroxylum; species Erythroxylum gracilipes. The sequence continues at coordinate 694,053 of JANZLC010000009.1, forward strand.
AATGATCCTTGATTTAAATGGAACTAGAGACATTTGGCTACAAATGTTAAGAAGAATTTGAATTCCATCCTTAAGGGTCTTGAAATTTCACTTGAAATTGAGTCTTGGCTTAGGCAGTATCACTACAAGGGACAGAAATCATATCCTGAGTTTATCAAAGAAACTGAATTGATGTAGGTTGAATCAAACAATGGTGTCTTCACCAAAAGTTCATTCTCTTAAATTTCAATTGGTACTAAATTTGTAATTTTTGGATATCTGAGCTGAAAGATATGAGTTGTACAATTAAAGGGTATGATCATGTACTAGCCAAAAGTTCAAATATACATAGTCTGTGGTATTGTGAGCATAACTCATAGAATATTAAATCAAAATTAGATGATCTTGGAGTCATTAGAAACTTAAGACATAGGTGAACATACAAAGTTTGCATATATCAACAATCCACATATCAACTAATTCACTACTTTGCATATCTCATTTTCACTTAAGCATAAGCAATTCTGCCTTACAGTCAATCAAACACACTTAACAAGATGCATATGAAATGCTTATGAGAAACTTTTCCAATTATTACGTTGTTATGATTTAGTGCCTGAACTGTCCCATATAGGGCTCATTAAACGTTGAGCCGAAGACTCTAAATCACTTTTGAGCTCGAGGCTCAGTTTCCCTCGTTGAACTTTAAGCTCTAATCGGTGGCTACTCTGGCCACAACTGCCATTATCTGATTACACATTCATGAATGGAATGCATGTACCACAATCAACCGTATAGGAAGCACATAGGTCTTCACATTCACATACAATCAGCACTTCAATATACATTCCACAATTCTCAGTCATCGGACATTCTGTCCTGAATTAATAACTGAGCCGCATTCATTCAAAACACAGATTAGGCGAATAAGTAATTAAGTGAGACCATCTAGGTTACTCACAAGTTGCTCCCCAAGCTAATACCTAGAAGTGCCGGCAACGTATGTGGGTTGACGTTCTAGTTGCTCCTCTATAACAAATAATGTACACCATATCACAAGTTGGACAATCATAAGTATTCAATTGTAGCACCCCACTCCCGCAATGACCCGAACCCAACATCGATGATGATATCTGAGTCCGTGCCCTGCGAGGGTGGTGTGCTAAAACACGTAATCACTCAGAAATTGGTATATTTTTTTAAACAATCACACATGCGGAAGTCAATAAACAATGAGGGCATAAGCCCCTTTCCAATCACACAAGACAGTATATAACATTCTGATATGAGCACTTGGGCTCTTTTATTTCAGAATACAATTCTATACAAAAACAAATACATGCAATGCAGACGTGAACTGATCCCGACCTCTATTCTTCACTTGAATGCTGTAGATTTACTCCTGTTAGCCTAACGAGGTATTCTTCTGAGTCCTAAAAAATATTTGCAAATTTTGGGTGAGTTTTGCAAACTTAGTGAGTGACCATCATTGATGGTTCACCCAATCACATGACAAATAATTCACATTTCACATTCAATACAATTAATCATTCTTGCCATACATCATAATTCACATTTTTCATTATACATATGCAGTGCACATGAGACTCACTTTCCACTTGTTAACGTTATGACCGAGTGCCTTTTTATTCACTCTTATCCCCATCGTGGGTATCGAGCAGTAGAAAATCATCCC
>JANZLC010000009.1:721472-734335 GCA_026413385.1 Erythroxylum gracilipes
ATCAATTACTAATTAGCAAGAACGAACATGATTGGATGATAAGAGTAGACACTGTATCCATACTCTGTCCAATTAGAATATTGAATGACGAAAAGATTAAATTATACATTTTAGCCATGCTTAGACAGGTTAAGTCAATCACTTTGAAATTTTTGATATTTGGGTAATCATAACATGTTGCTAGACGCTAACCGTGATTTATATTTATGAATTATTTAATTGGAGAATTAAAGATAAATCAAAAGAAGATTTAATTTATCCAATTCTAATTGTGAATTAGAATTATAATTTATAATCATTACCAATTTATTAGGAACCTAATGGATCAAACATCAAAGAGCAATTTGTGAAAGAAAAATTAATTTAATTAAGTTGCACTTAATTACAAAGTTTGAGAGACTTTGGGGATCAAATATGACATATTTGATTTTATTAAAATTAAATTAATTTTAATTAGATTTTGATTATAATTATAATTATAATTATAATTAAAGTGATTTAATTTTAATAAAAGACTGTTATGGTTTTTTTCTATTTAATAGGAAGAGCTTTTTGGAAGCTAGCACTTTTTGTCTTCTTCCTCTCAAATCAGTTTGAGAATTGCTCTGTGGATACCATCAGAGGTTGGACAGTTGGATAACTTGTAATTGATCAATCGGAAAAGGTTTCAAAGAATTTTCAACAGAAAGCGAATAAGGTATGATTTTTAAATCGTTTTATGTTTTATTCAAGTTTATTCAATTATCGGGATCTGCTAGGAATCTGTAAAAAAATTTATTTTCCAATACACCCGTAGTTTGATCACGGTCAGATTCTAGCAATAAAATCTAGCTTCCAAAACTTTGTGCATATTATTTATGTTAAAGAACATGAAAAAGAAAAGCTCGTCATCATTAAGAAGAACACTTTATAAAACATTTTTCGACCAATTTTTCAATGTCCAACTATAGAGCAACAAAAGTGCAATTATTTATCCATAAAGAACCTAACTAGTGTGCTTGAACACTTAGTCGCTCTTTATTGAAGCACCTTGATGGGAGGAGACACTAAGTGAGACCGAAAGATGGGAGTTCTAGTGAAAGGAGCTAAGAACCTCAACTTGTCAAAAATGACTATACAACCATTTACGGCTTCTAACTAGGTTAGAGAGAGAGGCTCTGCCTTCTCTCTAGCTTTACCTCCGATTCTCATCGTAACCCCCATTCATCTCTCCCGCTGACTCCTCCCTTGAACCTTTCTCCAAGGTCATCTCCTTCTTGTCCTCCCTTCTTTTCAACTTTCCTGCCTCCGACAGCATGCCTGATTCTTCACCCTCTCAGGATAAGGATTTCCTGCCTCTACCTTCCGACCCAGCTCCTACTTCATAACCCCCGCAGCCTTCACCTTCTACTGCTATCTCTAACCCTCCGAAGACATGGAAGCAAGTGGTAGGGGACACCATTGGCTCCACGCTATCTTATAAAACTCCTTCTAAAATTGAACGGGAGCTAATCGTCTACCTAGATCTTGATATGCTACAAGACGCAGCTAATTCCTGGAAAACTACACTACTTGGTTTCTTCCTTAACCAAAGACTGGCTTTTCCTCTTGTTAAACAGTGGGTTAACAAATTATGGAAAAATAGAGGACTTATTGACGTCTTGCTCACAAAAGACAATCTTATCCTCTTCTCTTTCTCATCCACATCTATAGCTAACAAAATTATGGAAGAGGGTCTATGGCATTTGAGCAATCAGCCACTCTTTCTACAACTTTGACAACCCGGCTTGAAATTGAACCCTAAAAATCCAGAATCTCCTTTTTTGGATTAACTTCCATAACGTTCCTCTAGAGTGTTGGACTACTCAAGGGCTTAGCCAGTTAGCTAGCTATATCAGGTAACCTTTGTGCATGGACAAAAACACAACAACTAAGAAGCGAATAGGTTATGCCCGTTTCTGTGTGAGTATTGAAGTTTCAAAAAAATTACTTGATGAAATACCAATTATGAGACTTGGGGAGGGGAATCAACTATAGGAAGACAACATTGCTAACTATCCTCCCTCCCCACAGGAACCCGACATATTTTTCTAGAAAGATACTCCCATTGTGAAGCTCACCAACAGAGTTATTTGTGATAATATACGCAATCCCTTGGGTCACAAAGGTTTGGAATAAACAGTTATTGCCTAAAATATCTTTCATATACTGGTTAGCTATCCAGAACAAGCTGTCTATAGCAGACCGACTTCCGTATATCCAGCTGAATAACAACTTTCCAATGTGTTCCCTACAAAGTGAATCTTGCAACCATCTATTTTTTGAATGTCCTTATAACAAGGCAATATGGATTATGTCACTGCTTCTTATTATTGGATGAATCCAGGGTCAACCATCTTGGAGATCACAAATAGACTCTCTGTGCATTCAACAATCCACCTCATTGTCTTGGGAGTTTGTATTTATAGGTTATGGCAGGAACGCAACCTCCAACGATTCAAGGATCAATCATCCACTAAAGAGTATTTGGTATCTCTAATTTTAGCGGAGATTCGGGAGATCATTATTACTAAGAAGCTACAACAAAGATGTTGCTCATCTATACGCTCCTCTTTACGTATTTAAGGATTCGTTGGAAAACAGCCCTTCTTAATGCATCTTCGAGTGGGGTTGAAAAGGCATCAATGATCTGATCACATTGCAGGATATCTTTCCAACCATTATTGAAGTTCCAATGATTTTGTGTTACATGTCCTTATGCTGTATTTTCCAATATGATTAGATAGGTTTCCTTGCTTTAGTTGAATCGGTTTATACCTGAAACTCTCTTATTTTTGTTTCTTATTTCATTCAATCAAATTTTCTTTTTCCAAAAAAAACCTCAACTTGTCAAAGGATCTAGTAGCATCACCCACCACCTAACTCCATATTCTCTTAAGGGAGGAGTTCGTGGTGTTATTAATCATACTAAGAGCTACCAACATTTAAAAGTTACAGACGGATGCAAAATGAAGAGGGTTTGAAAGAGTTAGAGGGACCACATTTTGCCTAGATTTTCAAAACTGAAACTAAGGTGTCTTTACTACAAACTACAATCTTTTGGAAACATGATTCTTTTAAGTTGTTGAAAAAATGAAATCCCAATTTAATACAATGTAACATTAGTAGAGTCTAGGTCACCTAAATATCAAAAGTTAGGAAATTTGGGCATGAAGAAAGAAAGTCAAATTGCTTTGCAGGACTCCGGAGCTTAGTAACCCATGCTACTTTACTAAACTGGACATAACTGTGAAATTGATGTTAAAATCATCTCCTTCATACTCAATAACTGCAGCATGCATTTTAGTTAGTTAGCAACCATCTAGTTAGTCACTCACTACGCCAAAACAAAGTGTTGCTTATTTCCAATTTGTTTAACAGCTCTGCTACACATATTTTCTTTTTCTGCTCTTCCAAGGAAAAGAAAACCGATAAGCCAAAACAAACACGATATCGCCCTTTCACTAAAATTATCGAAATGTCCTCATTGAACTCCGGGAATTCTTCAAGATGATCATGAGTGACCATTGGCGGCTGGGCGACGTCTCTTCCTCTTGCGCTGCGGCGGTTTCAGCGAGGACGCTTCATCAGTCGTGGAAGAAGAAAAGTTATGGTCGTGAGCGGAGTTAAAACTTTGAATAGAGGTAATGCAGCACTCCTGCCAATTCAGCTTCTCCAGATCGGCAGTTACGTCCTCCACAGTCATGAAGGCGCAAGGCGAGATCTCGTTGTCCTGGAGTGTAGAGCGCGACGGATTCACCAACCCAATAGTCTCTAGGGCGTCGCTTATCGCTTTCTGTTATTAGGAAAAAAACAAAAGACACGCACACGAGACTGAGCAAGCGACAATGAATGTGTTTGGCTGCTGCTCAAAAATTAAAGATAGAGAGGATAGAATAGAAACCTTGGGAAGTTTATAGATTCTCTTAAAACCGTGCATGAAAATGATCTGAAACACAGATGAATGAAATTGATGAAAAGGATGGATGAGTTATGTAGAAGAAGAAGATGAAGATGAATAGATGTGTACCTGATTGAGGGAAGTGAGAGTGAGAGCAGAGGGATTGCGAGAGTGAAAGAAATTGAAGTAATCTTCTAGAGATAGAGTGAGACTCCCTTTCATGTTCCCTTCTGGTTTGCTTAATTACAAAAATCTCTTCTCCTCTTCTATGTATTTATATATTACCTACTACTGCACATTAAGTAACAATATTCGGCAGTTTGGACAATTTTTTCAAATTTTTATAAAGTTTAACAATTATTAATTATATTTTTATTTTTAAATAAATTATTAGTTAAGTTACGTAATTTAATCTAGATAAAGATAATAAAGTGGCTTAATAAATGATTTCGATTAATGGGTCGAAGTTTTGGTGAAATATAGATCTTAATTAACGTGGATCGGATCCATATTAATCATGTGATGGAAAAGTCCGATATATAAATTTTATAAAGGCCAAAGTCTCTTGTAATTGTTTATATCAATTATAAGCATACAAATTGTAGAAACATCTAAAACACGTTAATATTCTTAATTTCTTAAGGTCATAAACACATCCCAATTGATTCGGCAAGACGCCAGCGAATGTCGTCACTTGTACGTCTGTCTCACCACAACCTCAATTCACAAACCAGCGTTCAACTCAGACTACATTCCCACTCCCTCCCCTATATATACACTATACTACTCGTTCATTCCCATATTGTAACTTATCTCTTGCTAACAATGGACCATTCTCTTTGTGTGGGTTTCGTTTTCACTCTATTACTTACAGCATTGCCATCCCATTCTACAGCTCGTACTCTTCAAGGTTTATCAATGAAGCAGAGGCACGATCAGTGGATGGCTCTTTATGGACGTGTTTATAAGGACGCCCCAGAAAAAGAGGTCCGGTTCAAAATATTCAGAGAGAACGTTCAACGAATTGACTCTTTCAATGCTGTTGGAAACAAAAGCTTACAAGTTGGGTATCAATCAATTTGCGGACCTCAGGAACGAGGAGTTCAGAAGTAGGAGAAACAGATTCAAGGCTCACATGTGCGAAGCAGGTGGAGTTGCAGGTCCTTTCAGGTACGAAAACACAAGTGCCCTTCCGTCTACCATGGATTGGAGGAAAGAAGGAGCTGTAACACCCATTAAAGACCAAGGCCAATGCGGTACGTCACTTATGAAGCCATACTATAATTTCATCGTTAATTAGACAGCCATTTCATTGTCCAATTAAAATTGCAGGATCTTGCTGGGCATTCTCAGCAGTTGCAGCCGTGGAAGGAATTACTCAGTTATCCACCAAGAACTTGACCTCTTTATCAGAACAAGAATTGGTTGACTGCGACACAAAGGGAGAGGATGAAGGATGTCAAGGTGGCCTCATGGATGACGCGTTCAAATTCATTATCCAAAATAAAGGCCTGACAACTGAGACCAATTACCCCTACACAGGAAGCAATGGAACTTGCAATGCCCACGCAGAGGCAAGTAAGGCAGCCCAAATAACGGGGTACGAAGATGTGACAGCCAACAATGAATCGGCCCTAATGAATGCTGTGGCAAATCAACCAGTTTCAGTTGCCATTGATGCTGGAGATTTTTCATTTCAGTTCTACCAAAGTGGTATCTTTACTGGCGCATGCGGTAAACAACTCGATCATGGAGTTGCGGTTGTAGGATATGGAGAGACAAACGGAACGAAGTATTGGTTGGTGAAGAACTCATGGGGAACACAATGGGGAGAACAAGGATACATAAGGATGCAAAAAGATGTTAGCACAAAGGAAGGGCTTTGTGGAATTGCCATGCAACCTTCTTACCCCATTGCTTGATCCAATTACCCTTATGCGCATGTACATTTCAATTTAAAGTCCTACGAGTTTTCGGTGTGCTGTAGAGTGTAGAAATGCTCGTAGCTTCTTGGTAGCATCGAGCAGTGTTTAGGCAGTTGCCTATTGTCGACGTACTCGTATGGGTACGAACATATGCCGTAGGATTTGTTTCCACAAAAAATAGTAGGATATTGATACAACTGCGAACTACATATTTGTGAAAGTTAAGGCAATTTTCATCTTTATCTCCATCAACATCTTTAGATTTTCTGTCAGCTGGTCTCTTTTAAATTGTTTTGCCCATTTAGAAAAGGATATCATATCTGCATAATCGTTCCACAAGCAGGTCAACAGTTTTTTGTTTGCATTGCTAGAAATTAAATCTCAATGAAGAGTGACCTAATTTTATAAAGTGATAAATTTTTATTTAATATTATAGAGCAACACTTGAAGTTTCCCATAGAAAAATTCAATTCTTACTCAGTGGTACAAATTATGTGTCTTTTGTAGCCACTCACCCTTTAGATGTATGAAATGTTGGGGCTCTTAGATGGGCTAAATGCCCAATTTAGGGCCAAACGTTTTTTTGATTCTATCAATTTAGGGCTAAACATTTTAACCTGCTTAATTAAGGTCTAAATTTTATCGAATTTGCTCAATGTTTAGGCTATTTGAATGGAAACTTGATAGTGTCATACACGCGTCGTTATTATTTTGGAGGTCTGACACAAAACTCACACGCACTCACTCATTCCTTGGCCTTAACCATCAAATGAAAAATGAAAAACTGTAAATAGAGGGAGTTAGGACAAAGTGCTTAGGTTTGTGAGCCCTTTCATGTTCATCTTCTTCCATGTCTTACTGATCAGATATTGTATCTATTCACGACTTTCTTTTTCAGAAGCCCTTAGTTTGTGCATGTAACATGGGACTGGTTTCGGAACATCACTATTTGGTAACTCGTCCTATTTAAAAAATCCAAAAAAAGAAAATAAAAAATGGTACAAAAAACTTGTAAACTATGAATAGAAACAGAAACTGAAAATTTTAGGCTTTCAATATTGAGGATGTTCCAAGATCCTCAAGTAGCCTAATAGTCAATTACGACCATTTGATGATGTTAAGGTACCCATTTTCTTTGAGTAATTCCATAGCCTTATCTGTGATTGGATTTGCTATTAGAAAATATGTGTGGAATAGAACAAAAGACCGCCTATAGATATCCGTGCATTGTCTATGTACTCTTGCGACGTTGGCTTATATCCACTGACGTACCACTTGTGCTCCAATAAGTAAGATTTACATAAATCTATCCACTAAAAGAACAAGAAAGACAAATTAAGAAAGTAATTATACACTTAATTCCTATATGCAGATTAATAACTGTGAAACATGAAGTTTAGTACTAATTTCTTGAGCTAGTAGATGATGTCAATTCCATGATCCCGAAGAGCAACGTAAACCACTTCATTTACGTAATTGACTAGAGCAAAGAAAGTTAGCTTCATATAATACGAAATTTGGCTCATCATGTTTATATCCCACCTGAAACCAAACAAAAATATCCCATTTATCATATTCTCTTAAACTTGAATTAGAGTTGTTCTTGTTTCAGTTTAAATATACAAAAACTGCACTAACCTTTCAAGGTAGAGGTAAAGAGCTCAAGTTCATCCAAGGTGCCATATACATCGTAAATGTCATCAATTGTTATTACCAAGTTGACCTCATTTTGTGCTATGTGTTTTGAAATAATTATACTTTGGCTTCGTTGCAACCCTAGTTGTCCACATGAAACTCTCAGCTATCCTATCTCTTGAAAATGGTAGTTTTTCTTTAAAGCTCATGTGAAGAGACCACCTTAAGAAAAGTAAACAGAACTTTTTGAGAAGTGAGTTGTTTTGATTTTACTATATCGAACACATAGGGCACAAGCGTACTCAAATGCTCATTTTAGATCCTCCTAGTGAACTTCTTAAAGCCTGTTGTAATTCATTTTCGTAACTCAAGAAGCATAGGATTCATGGATTGTTTTTTCTGGTACATATCTATGCACCATCTGGCTTCCAACCTTGGCATTATGCAATGTAATGGGAGGTTTGGGTATATTTCAGATCCTTCTCATATCCTTCGATCATGTAATGTGAAGATTGATGGCGATTTAACATATTTAGAACAACCTATTGCCATAGTAGATTATCATATTCGTTAGCTATGATCAAGAGAGATCCCAAGTTGAAAGTGTTATAGAGTAATCATACGATGGATGATTGTATGTTGGAGACAGAGTTGGATATGCAGAATCAATACCCACCTCTGTTTCAACAATGAGGTGAGATTTAAAATTCGAGGACGAATCTTTTTCAATAATGAGGAGAGAATGTAATGATCCAAAAAAATTTTAAATTACTCATAATGGACCAATAAAGAAAAAATCCTATAAAAGTATAAGTTGAACTTAAGAAAGCTTCAGTTCGTTTCTCTCTTAAATTCTTTTCCCTATAAGTTACTATTTACTCCCAACTTCCAACACTCATACTTTCATCGTCCGGTCACCATTTCTGACTATCTAGGGCTCTACGGAAAGCTCTCGGGACATTCTATAAAATCCCTAATCTTGTTTCTTTAAAAACAACCCGAATTTAGAGGAATCATGATTGGAAGTTTCGGTTCATTTAGGTAAGTCATCGATATCTTATTTTTAGTCATTTTTTGGTCAAACTAACATCACCATCGTGTCTAGCGGCCTTGAAAATGTAGGAAAGGAGGAAAACTTGACATCAATCTGCCCATTTTGCTGGTGAATAGAAATGAATCACCTTTGAGCTTTAAACCTTTGATTCTAAAAAACCATGAGGAGTTTTGACATGAGACCAGTGCCATTGGATTCTTGGAGGTGAGCTCGTCATTTCTGGGTGGGCGGTGAAAGTCACCATCACTTCGACACCGGCACGTGTACCCCACGCTTCGGTAACGGTGGTGATTTTTCGACCAGACCAGAAATAGTCTGAAATAATTTTATAAATTCCCAAACATTATGTAAATCAAAATTTTAAAAGCAACTTGTTGAAATTATTTATAGCTTGTGAGATGAAAAGGTTTAAAGGGTTAAGTTCTTATAGAAATGCATGAAATTTACTAAATTGAGTTGTTCTTGATTAGAATTGAGAATATCTCGATGTGTTGAGTACAAATGAGGGTGTATGGGTTAGAAATTGGTATACTTGAATTATGATTGGATTTATTATGAAATTTTGCGATATAAACGTGGATTCAATTAGGTATAAACATGTAGTTTGGAAACCCAAATTGAGTTGTGATTACTAGTGGTTATAGAAGTGTCTTTTCATTGGAAAACTTTACCGAATTTTCAGTAGGCTCCTTCTAAAACTTGATATCATCGTTTTTAATTAGAAAATAGAGCTCTTTAATATTGAGTCATGGTCTAATTCTTGGTGTCTCTAAAATTGGTTTAGGATTTAAATCCTAATGGTCATTCTAACTTCTCTTTCTATAGATTAATCAAGAGCCGAACCCTCCACTTCATGACACTAGCTAGGTTTAGTGTGAAGGAGCGCATTCTATTTGTGAGTTAATATTTATGGTCATGAACATGCATTAGAATTCATTCTCATATTCATCATGAAAATCAACATCATTATCATATGCACGCATGACATTCATACATAGGGATTGACACATATATATGTATTTTTTAAAAATGTTGTGCTCGTTTGGATAAATGATGATGTGGAGGATTGTTATAGTATTAGTTATTTAATGGGTGTCACTAGGTTGTGCGCACAAGGTACTTTGTCAGTCTTTTTCCTCTTTAGTGATTTGATGTATGTTTGTTAGTAACCTTTTACTCTAGAGTCGCAATAATCTTGTATGTGTTAAATTTTCCCTTGTATTAACTATCTCAATGTTGTAGCATATTGAGTATTTTATATTGTTAGAAATATTTAATTATTATCAGCATGAGTTTGATCATTTTGAAATCTCATATTTATTATGGATAAAGGGATTTGATGGTATTTTAGGCTTGCTAAGGGTCCAGTAAAACTTAAGTTTACTATTCCTTTAGCACCGATCATGATCCAAGGTTGGGTCGTGGCAAGAAAGTCATAAAAATAGTAATGCTGCCACTATTTATATTAAAAGTAATTTGAGGGGTACCGTATGGTACTAATTCTAGTGGATGGCTTATTTTCAGTGTAAAAGTTTTCTGAAAACTTATTGTCCCTGTTATTTATTGTTTAAGGAAAAAAAGATAACGAAAAATGGAAACTTGTATATTATGAGTTTAAGGTCGAAAAATATTTTGGAATAGTATTTCAAAAATTTTGAATTTTTTTTACACGAAATGTTATGTTATTACCAAATTTGATGATGCGTAAATAAATTGTTATGGAAATGCTTTACCATGAGTTTTATGATTGTATCATAATATTTTAGTTTTATTGTTACAAAAAGTTAACTTTTAGTAAATTGATTACACTCACTGAACTCGTTTACCTCACCTTTATTTTTATGTTTTTAAACAAACCAACCTAAGTATGCGTATAGGTGCCGCAATAATTAGGCCTCTGCCGTAAGATTAGTTATATCGTTGGGTGCTACTATGCTTGTGTCATTTTGATATGTACATTTGTGTAAAGAATGGATGTTTATAAAGGATTTTAAATGAAATGTATGAATATAAAAGGTTTTTTAATAGTTAAACGGCTTGACTTTACAGGAACCTTTCGGTTGAGTTAGATATCGATTGGAGGACTAATGTGGGGTCGCCGAGAGGGCTTCACTCGGGTTCCAGAAGGGAAACTCCGGGATGGGTCTTTTCAAAAATCATTTCCAAAAATATTTCCCCCTCAAGTCTATTAGGGATATGATATTTTCAAAAGTAAATATTAACCAAAAGACCATGAAGACATATTTTCAATACCATTATTATTTGTTTTAAAAAAAATTATTACATGGATCATGACCTGGAGGCATCAGGCATGACTATAATAAGACCAGTACCTAATTGTACCAATCTTAATAAATTGATTCAACGCGAGAAAGATTTATTAATTTACCTAAGGCCACAAAATTTCAGCATCAGCTATTGAAGGATAGTTTATCAAAACTTCATAGCTATTTAAGAAAAGAAGTAGTGAGTCTTTCATATTTTTAAAAAGAGAAGACACATCATTAATTATAAGTCATTAGACAAAACCTACATCTCTCTCTCTCTCTCTCTCTCTGAACAATAGTGGGTTTCTTCTTAGGCAAGCATTCCCCATTCCTCAAAATCTACAGTTAGGCTCTAAAATGATGGAAACAAAAAAATGAGAATTGTTGCTCTTTGAATTTAACTAAGTTCTCTTTAAATTTTCGTTTGAAGATAGACCAAAAGAAGTCTTTGAATCTAGTCCCTAGAACCTCAGTAGCTTTATTATTTTCTTACAACTCTAGAGACTATTTATTATTTTAGAAAGAATTAAGTATGATCATGTTCCAACTCGAATTAATATGAATAGTATGCCTCTTGAGGATTGGTTAATTGAGGGATTTAAGTTTATTGGCAAGCTACATAAACAAACCAATATGTATAAATGAAACTACAACTTCAAGGAAAAGAATTGGCTATACCTATTTATTTGTAAGTCTTGAATTGATAAAGGACTTTCTAGATACTACACCTCTATTAAGACTTGTGAAAGATGATTCGTTGATTGAAGACACATTTAGGGTGTCATAATACAAACCAATCTTAAAACAACAAGGTGAAAAATGGATTGCTATAGGCAAGAGATTTCAAAAGGGTGAATACTCATAACTCGCGAGGATGTTCATCATATTGAAATTCTAAAAGCCACACCTATTATTTTACATAATAATAATAAAGTTGGTAATTGTCCTTAAAAGTTTTAAATTAACTCCTTCTATGATTGAGCAACCTGAAGCCTCTGAAAAGAATGTTCATAACTCTGCTACCATTTATAGGAATCTTTTTTCCTATAAAGAAAATCAAGACAATAAGAACTAGACTTCTTGTAGTCTCCCTTAAAATCAAAATAAGACTTAATTTACTATTGCTTAAGAGCTTGAAATAGCTTTTCCTATTTTAAACTGATAATAAGTCAAAAATGGAAAAAAGTAATAGATTCCAGAGATCTAAAATCTTAAACTCCCCCTTATGTCAGTAGCTTTATGGAATGTGAGGGGAATTAGTTGCCCTAAGAAATAAAATCATTAACAAATTTTGTTATGATACAAATCCTACCATTATAGGCATTTTAGAATTTAATTTGAATTAGGAAAGCTACAATAAGCTTAAAATTTTAGGGTAATCATTTTTTTTTCTGTCAAATCACTAACTTCATCATTTTAGTGATATATAGTAACTACTTTTGATACAAAGTTAGTTAAGGTCTCTCTATTGCAAGAAAATGATCAGCTGATGTATTTGTCAGTCATATATCCATAGGAGAATACCATGTTGTCTGTCTCCTTTTATTATGATTCTAAGTTTGCATTCCAAAGGAATTATCTATAGGAAAAGCTTAAACATATTCATTCCTCTACCCAGGACTCTTGGATACTTTTAGGTGGTTTCAATATCAACTAGGAATTATGTCTTACAATATGAAGGGAAATTTTTTATATAAAGGAACAATCAAAGTGCAAGGTGGCATATTAGGAAAATGATTAACATAGAACTAGTCAATAGTGATTAGTTGAACAATTTTCCATATAACAAAGCCATATTCTTGAATAATTTATTCTATAATCATATTATAATTCTTATCTAAAACATATTTACAAAATATATGAAGAACTATCCTTTTATGTTCAATAAACTTCTAGCTAATGATGGAGGATTCAATGAAGTAATATGTAAGGGGATGTCCTATTCTATCGTAGATGTTGGACCCCGAACTTTTGATGAAAATTAGTAATATTAAAATGAGATTAAAGGAGAAAGAAATTGGTGAGACAATTTATGAATTTAAGAAAATTTGATGAAATTAAGA
>JANZLC010000009.1:734435-745653 GCA_026413385.1 Erythroxylum gracilipes
GCGACTCAATATTTTGTTGTCTGATGCACGTTCCCGGATGTCGGACATCTGTTTTATCGATTCCGATTCGCAACTTTTCGCACTTTGTTTCGCTCCGTTTTCTGTTTTCTGGATGGGATCCGGTTCCTAAGATCGGGTCCCAACAGTAGACCATAAGATATTTATATATTTTAGAAAGCTAACAATCATTAAGAAAGAACTTAAAGAACTAAATGTGAGAAGGTGAAACAATACTTATGATCACTTATCCACTATTAAGATCAATATGATCAGTGCTCAAGAAGAATCATTGAAGAATCTAAGTGATAATGTAAAGATTAATGAGGAAAAGAATGTCCTCATATCTTACATTAGAGTAGTAGTCATCCATAACTATTTGTTTAGACAAAGAGATAAGGTCTAGTTGCTTAATAAAGTAGATTAAAATACTAATTTCTTCCATAAGTCAAAAATGGTAAGGAGGAACACCAACAAAATATGTTTCTTCCTCAAATAAAATGGTGATGTTGCTTTCTCACTAGAAGATCTTAAGCATAAGGCTTCCTTCTTAAAAATTTCTTAGGCACCCTTACTTCAAGTGCTCTTTAATATCAATCTTATGCTCCTTTATTAAAGACCAAATATCTTACGCAGATAAAGAGTTACCAAGGAGTCCCTTTAATTTGCTTTATATGGAGAGAAATATTTTCATTAAACCAAGATAAAGCCTCAAGTCCTGATGACCTTAATATCTTTTTTTTTCAGAAGTCTTGCCCACTAATGAAAAATATGGTAACTTTAGTTGTACTTTAAATCTTTAATAAGAGAAAATGCTAAAAGAGGTTAATAGAACATTCTTATGTCTCACACCTAAAGCTTCTAATTCTGGTTCCCTAAATAAGTATAGGCTAAATTCTTACTATAATATCTTATATAAAATCATCTCCAAGTTATTTGTGATGAGATTAAAAAATGGTGAAGCCACTGTACCTATAGAATAGGGATAGCGAAAGAGGAAAAAACCAAAGATTTCATATAGTACTTTTTTAATCTAAAAATCAACATGATATTTTTGTACCCTTCGCTTAATGTATGCATTGTTTTTCCAAATTGGAATCCTTAAACTTAAATGGAATCTACGGAATTCTACGGATGCTTAATTTTTACTCTTATATTATGATTCATACGACACATCCTTAAAAGATAAACTAATTGGATATAATATACTCATTGCATATGAGTAATTCAAGGGTTATAGGAAGAAAAATCGTCGAGGAACTTTACTATTCTATTAGTTGGGATTTTTTTAAATATATGCTTGAATTGTTTAGTTTTCTTGACATCTTTATTAACTAGATAAAGCAAGGTGTCATAACCACCTTTTATAGTGCATTGATCAATGGAGAATAAACTAAATTGATTAGAAGAGGACTAACGTAAGGTAACCTTGTTTTCCCTTATCTTTTTATTTTTTAACATGGAAGCTCTAACTTGATTACTAAAGCACAATATTATCCAAGACTCCATCTTTAACTAGCACTCTAAATGCAAGAAATTTAACTTATCTTTTGCTAATGATTTGTTCTTATTCTCTAAATTATATGATAAATTAGTAAGTAATTTGTTGGCTGCTCTTTATACTTTTAAGGAATTATTTGGTTTGGCAATCAATCCAAACATAAGTCACTTGATTTTTATAACTAGTTCATCTTATATAACTACTTAGCTTTCTTCCATATCAGGGCTTCAATTAATGGTTTATCTATTCACTTACTTAGGCTTACCAATCACATCAAAGTGGTTGCATTTTAGGGAGTGCCTTCCACTAATTGAAAGGATACAAAAGAGACTAAGTAATTAGTGCAACAAAACTTTTCTCTTTATAAGAAGATTGAAATTAATTAAGTATATAATTAATTCACTCCATATTTTCTAGTTATCTCATATATTCCTCTATAAAGAAGTAACTAATACAATTGACAAAGTGATAAGATGTTTCATCTGGTCTTGGAAGAATGGTAGCAGATATAATGATAAAATGAGTTATATAAAAGTTTACAAACCTACTAGTGAAGGACCATTTGAAATTACACGTGTATACCTGAGTAATAAAGTATTCTTGGAGAATAGAATATAGAGATTGTTAATTAATAAGGATGTTCTATGAGTAAAGTGGATCTACACCTACTTCCTAAAAGAAAAAAGATTTTGGGAAGTTACTAATAAGTCATCTAGTTCCTATTTTCTCTCCTAACTACTAAATCTAAAGAGTACTAATTAGGAACTTTAAATGCATAATTATGAATAGAGAAACATCCTCTTTATTATTTAATAACTAGAGCAAAATCAGACCACTCTTTGGCTCTTAAGAAACGTTAGAAGTGTTAAGCAGAATTTTAAGCTCTTCTAAGGTGAGTTTGTAGATCATTGACAACTAATGATCTAACTTCCCATTTAAAACTACTCATATCATACCTGACTATAACTGAAATACAAAGAAGACTAATTGTTATCAGTGGCTTAGACATAACTCTCGAAGTTTTATAAACATATCGTATAGAGAACTCTTGAAGGTGAGAGGTATTAGACAAAACTAGAGTAGCACAATTTGGAGTAACAAGATGTTGCCAAAACTATCCTTCTTCAAATGCTTAATGGTCAAGAATAGATTAACCACTTTGAATAGATTAAATTACCTCAATCTGTCTATTACTTGTTATCTATGCAAATGTTAACTTAAAACCCTAGAGAACCTTTTTTTTTTAGATGTAACTATTCTAAGCATATATGGAACACCATTATGTCTTTTATACCAATTTAATTTCCTAAGTTACAATCATGTTGACATTCTGGAATGGATAGATTCCAATAGAAATATCATTAAAGGAAACAAAGTTGTTTACACAACAACATTTTTCTTATGCACATGCAAAATATGGATGCAAAAAATAACAAATATTTTAAAGGGAGCAAAAGTAATATGGAACAAGTTTGATCTAGCTTTCAAAATGGATAAGGGAATAAATTTTTTAGAGAAAGGAATTGCATTTCTATGTTAGCCTCAGCTTGGAGATTAGATAAGCAATAAATATAATATAGAGGAAGTATGACATTTCAAGGGTAATTTGAACCTTTTTATCAAAATGATTTGTATAATGAACCTTTGTAAGTAACATTTGAATAAGATAGAGTCTTATTATATTTCTTCAGGCATATAGCTCATTTTAAGGGATCCTTGGATGCCTACTTCAAATGGCTTGTAGTGTTGTTATATGTACTCTTGATTTTATTAATTCAATTTATGTAACTTTTCAAAAAAAATAATAATATAACCAAACCATTAAAAGAATATATATATTATTATTGGAAGAGGCAATATTATTTATTGACAAGCAATTATTTAGAAAATTAGAAATATTTTTGAAGGCTTTAGAACTATATGTGTGTGTGTGTGTGTGTGTGTGTGTGTGTGTGTGTGTGTGTGTGTGTGTGTGTGTGTGTGTGTGTGTGTGTGTGTAAATGTATATATTGAGGAACCGGTTAAGATAGTGATTATGTGTCTTAAAATTTGAGTTAGTGTGTATAAGTATTGATTTAGAATTTTTAAAGAAATTTGAGAATTTTCTAGAATTAAGGGTATTTTGGACTAGGAAAAATGCTAAATGGTGAGATAATTGACAAATGGTAGTAGAAATAAGAGTCAAATGGCAGTGGAAATTTTTATAAATGACATTGGGATTTAATGACATATGTAATTGAAAATTGGGAGACAATTGGAGTAGAAATTGGAGACAAATGAACTAGTTGAATAAAAGACCAAAGAGAGACCATAAGAAAGTGACATATGGTAAGTGACAAGTGTCTCTTGCCACACCACTTGTCTTAACCCACGACACCCGTATGAAAGACCATCTTTGATTTTAGTCTTTCATTTTCCCTACTGTTTGCTTTCTTCTTTTCTTCTTCCCTCACTCACGATATTCTCCCGACCCAACCATCAATGTTGAGCTTTGCTAACACCCTTCATCTAGCCACTCCAAATAATTACTTGTCTTCACTTTGGTGATGAAAGCCCAACATTTTCCTCCTTAAAATGAGATGATCGTGTGATGTGGGAGGCTAGGGTGGTTTCATGATGATTTTTGAAGAAGCTTTGAGCTAATCAAGTAAGTGTATTATTATTGTTCTTCATGGCTTTATTAATAAAGCATATATGATGATTGTTAGATGTTGAAAGATCATTAAATGGTAATATGTATGCTGAAACATGAATGAGAAAACCTGGGTAGATTAATGTCTTGCTTTTATATATATGATGATCAATATTTCATAAGTCGTTATTGAGATGATTTGAATTAGAATGATCATTAAAGATAGTGTAGGAAAAAATGCAGAAAAATTTTGATAGATAAATGGAGGGGTTGTATAATCTATTTTTCTTAAAGTATTAATATGGATATTTTCGAGTGTTATAGAGATGAGTTAAAATGAGTTTGATGCTAATGAAAAAAGGGTATTATGGTGTCTTGAAATGGGAGGAATTAGTGTGTTAGTGATACTAAAAGCCGTTAATTTTAGCAAGTTCATTTCATCTGTCACGATTGTGCTTGTTAGTTTTATCAAGTTCATCTGTCATGATCGTACAAAAGCACGATCGTGACAAAGAGGAAACATGAGGTAGTGCATGATCATGACAATGAGGAAGCCTCAAGGGAGTTGCACGATCATGACAGAAAGGAAACTCCAGGTAGTGCACGATCATGCTTGTAGAGAGGAGATATCAGGCAGTGTACGATCGTGCAATAACACGATCGTGACAGGGAGGAATCAACAGGAAGTGCACGATCGTGCACAAGCATGATTGTGACAGAGAAGGTGCTATGCTTTTTGGTAGTTTTAAACACCCTTCACTCTTTTGACCATAACTTCTTATCCAGACCTTCAATTGACTTGAAATTTAAACCATAAACTCCACACACATTGTCCTTACTCTATAACATATTTCATTGTCATCTGAATTAAATATGAAGGATTGGTAAATGGTTGATTGATGAGTTTATGATGAAAATGATGAAATGTGCTGGAATTTGTTAAATGGAGTGTTTTCACTAAATAGGCATAAGTATTTTCCATATCTTGATCTTTAGATATACAAAAGGAATGATTTTATGTTTATAGTAAAATTTCATGAGGAATTGAATTTTAATTCTATCTCTAAGAGTTTCAAAATGTGGCTTGAAATTGAGTAGTGAGTGTTGTTGCAATTTGAGTACATTATGAAGTATTTTGTGTATAACTTGCAGAATACTGAACCAAATTATGTGAACTTGGTTTCCTTAGAACCTTAAGACATATGGGAACATTTGTTTAGAAGAGTATATTATGATAGTGAATATAAATGTGTAACATTGAGCACATTTGATTGACTGATTGAATGTATGTGAATGTGATGTATTCCATTACATGAATGCATGATAACATAAGGGTAGTTGTGACTAGAGTGACCAGTCTGAAAGAGCTTAAATCTCGGAATATACACAAGAGCCACAAGCTTAGTTGCTAATGAGCCTAGTATCCACAAGGGATATGGGACAATATCTAAAAGAAGCTCGATATCTATAAGGGATATGGGCCAGTAAAACGACACTCGGTCACAACAAAGTAACAATCAGAAGTGAGTCTCATGTGCATTGCATATATAATTGATATGTATGTTTTAAATGATCGAAATAAACTGTTTGACTACTCTGAATGTGAAATGTGGAATCAGTGATCAAAGTGTTATGTGTTTCTATATGAGTATTGGTGAAATGATGTACATTATATGATGATGACATGAAGTGTATGTGAATTTGAAGTATGAACTGTTGTGTTATATGATATGAGTGAGCTATTGAGAATGGTTCCCTCGCTGAGTTTACAAAGCTCAACAAAAAGTTTGCAACATTTTTAAGGCTTAGAGAAGATCTCCAATTAGACAAATTGGAGTCTAGCCGCTGCATTCAAATAAGAGATAAAAGTCGGGATCAGTTCGCGTCTACATATGTATTTCATTATTTTGTATCAAAATATGTATTCTGAAATTATTGTACCACTTATACTTGGATAATTTTATTTTGTAATGACTTTCCAAATTTGGAAATATTTGTAAATGAGATTGATCAATGAGTGTAATAAAAAATTGTGATTATGATGTTATGAAAAAGAAAAATGGGCCCAATTTGATTAGTGGATTTTTGTAATATGCGTGTGATGCGTAAAAAGTTTTAATAGTTATGATTGAGTGACTGTTCTATTATGCCACCCTCGTAGAGTATGTTTTCGAATATTATTAGTATGTTTGGGGATATGCCTTATGAGAGTGGGGAGCTACAATAAGTGTTTTAATGCGGGTTTTTGAAAATTTTGGAAAAGTTAAAATACAGTCGTTGTACTGCAAAAATTTTCAGTAAAATGATTGAAAAAAATTTCCACCATTTTCTGTGTTTTTAATTATTAAAATATAAAAGGTTTTAAATAGTTAAACGACCTAGCTTTGCGGAAATCCTTCAGTCGAGTCAGATATCGATTGGAGGGCTACCGTGGGGTCACCGAGAGAGTTCCACTTGAGTTCTGGAAGGGAAACTCCGCATTGGGTTCTTTCAATCAAGCTATAATACAATTTTTATTTTGTAGAAATGATTATTTGGATCAAGAATTTCTTTAACAAACCTGATATAGTTCCTTGCATAATATTAGAGCCATTAGGAATACAAAAAAGCTAAGGTCTCATCATAGTTTCAAGTATGTATTTAGTCAGTTTCTCTTAACTATAATGATAATTATGATATAAAGTTACAAGATTTAAGCAAGTGTATAAAGAATCTTGTAAAATTCTTTCACTAAAACACTATCCTAGTAGTAACTTGATTGTCATATGGAGATATGGTACATGATACTTAAGTAATTGACTTAGTGAAAATAGGAGATTATTGTTTTATTCCCTATAGCCAATAAGTTAATTTTAGTTTTAGTGACATAATTATTTAAAGACATTCTTCACAATATACATATTAAGATGTATATGATAAAGTCTAGAAATTAAATGTATATTTCAAGTAAAATTATGATGAGATCATAGTTATGATATTCATATTGCATTTGTGTGTTATCCCTAAATTATTCATAGTCATTGTTCTATTGAGAATGGACATTAATTTAACATAAAAAGACTAGTATACTTTATGTTTCTTCCTTATGAAGAATTCGATCTTATACACTAAAGTATATAGATACTTAAACAAATATGTGAGTACTTGTTGGAAAACACATTCAACAAACAAGCACGATATGAAAATTCTATTAAAAAAATTACTTGTATGTTTATGAAAAATTTTATTGTGATGATTGTATAGTGGTTCTTTAACTTGAGATCTCTAAAGTATCTCATATAGAGATTATTATATTTTGATTATACTTATGACCTATCATTGTCAATGGTAGCTCAATTGGTATTTAATGGATATAACATAAATTATATGGAGGTAGCTGAGGGATCAATATAGGATTCATCACTCTAAAGTGATTAGGGAGAATGTTCCATTGTTTTTCATTTAGTATAAATTCGTTAAATCCTTAGCTAAGGTAGAATGACAATTTGAAAATATTTTCTAAAGTTAATTAATATAATCAATTACTTATGACTGAGAACTAATATGCTTGGACTCAAATATAATCATCATTAATTTCATACTATATTTTTAATCGGTATTATATGATGAAATAATTGAATTATGAGAAATAATTATGAACAAAAAGGTTAGTTAAAACTACTTCAACGTTCCTAATATTTAGGTGGTCATAAAGTGTTACTAAACATCAATCTTAGTACATAGATATAAATTATTTAATTATAGAATTAAAGATAAATTAAAGGAGTTTTATTTATCTAATCATAAATAAGATTTAAGGTTATAATTTATATATGTCGCTAATATAGTTTAGAACCTAATAAGTCATTCATAAAGAATAGTTGAAGAGAGGAAAAAAGGGTAATTTAATCAAATCCACTTTTCCTTTATTCAACCATTCTTTGAGAGTGACTCATTAGGACTTGATTGTAAAGTTTAAGAAATTTTAAGATTAAATATGAAATATTTACTAAATAAGGATCTATATAAGACATTGGAATTTATTTAAGCCAATTCGTATTTAATTAAATTAATTGTAATTCTAATTAAACTTTAACTAAAATTAGAATTTTGTTTCAATTAAATTACTAAAAGGTCCAAATCCTAGTATAAATAGGCTTAGACTCTAAAAGAACTAACACTTCTTACCTAACCCTATCTAGACTGCTTATAGATTTTTCCCAATTTGCTTGTGTAATTACCATTAAAGACCAAAAACACGTATGGTTATGATAATTGTGATGAACTAATTCTAGAAACCAATAGATGAAAAAATATGAAAAAGGATAAAGTTACATAATAAGGTACAACTTACATTTTTATTTATTATGTTTATGTGTAAATTATGTAATAAAATTTAAAGTGATGTTGACTTTTAGAAAATAAAATAAAAAAGTTTTATTTTATTTTGCTGTGTGCAAAATGAGATCCTACCCCAATATCTTATAAAAAATCTCAACAAAGATTATCAATTAAATACTTTAAATAGTAAAAAGTATCAATAATAACTTGGAATCCTAATACAAGTACTAATTGGAACTTGTATACATATCTTCTCTCACTAAGGGATAAGCTTACCATTGCTATAAGAATAGTTCTTTATCTCTGAACATAATATTTATCTCGTGGTTTGAGGCCTACTCTATTAACATACCTTTTTATGTGTCTTATAAGTTCTCTACTTTATTGTTTTTCTGTATCTAAGGTATTGTTCTAAAGTTAATATGTTTTCTGATATAGTAATGATCACCTAACAATCTTTGTACGTACTTTTATTTTAAATTTGTCATCAATATATTATGTTCACTACCAAAGAAACATTGGAGCATTTTGTAAAAATATTATGTAAAGAATTTGTGTACGTATAATAACAAAAGAAGATATATAAAATTATTAACAATAAATAACAATATTGCCTACTAAATCCTAAATAAAAAGTAAAATTTCATATTATAGTTAACAAAAGGGATAACAAATCTTAAAGTGCCCAATCTTGTGAGATTTTTTAATCTAGTGCCAAATTTTTTAAAATTTTCAATTGAGTGACTAACCTTTTAAAATCTTAACAATTTAGTTCAAAACTTTAGTTCCATTAATAATTTGATGATTTGGCTAACATAATTTGTTTTTCCATATGACATATAGGTATCTGTTCTTTATGACAAAAACTTGTCGAGGCAAGTTTTAATCAATTTATAAAACCCTTAATGTTTCACAAGTGCATGGGTCGTAAGCGTAGTAGTTGAGTTGTTGATCTCATGAGAAATTAGTGAACTAATTGAGTCCTAACTTTGTCTAAGGTTGTAAAAGCATGATTTAAATGAAAATAAAGATAAACAGAGAATTAAACAATCAAGTAGGGGTTGAATGGAAATAAAATTCCAAAAGTAACAAAATTAAATCAAAATGGAGTACACAACCACTTAACAATTGAGACATCGCAATAAGATAAGATCAATGAATTATGAGAAGGGAGATTTATCCTATCATCGCATGCTAACATGATTACTTTCGAGTTAACTTGATATCGGTCCTAGACTTTAGAAGGGTGAATTACTCTCTCTTAAGTTATAATCATTAAACCCTAAATCATAAACCTTAATTGAATTATGAAATTTGCAATCTGTCAATTAACAAAAAGCTCACATATCCAATTAGATCTTAAACCCTCTAATTGACTATTGAGTGCTCACATGAGATCTCTCTTTGTATAAATTACAGATTTGATTATTTGCATGATCTATTAAATTTTTTACTCTCATTATGCAATTTAATCGTTTTTCTATCAGTTCACTCTCTCGATTTGTTACCGAAGCATGCAAATACAACAAATAATTACAATGTACAATGTATTAGCATCAAAAGAAATCACATTAACATTGATTCAAGAACAAATCCCTAAAGAAGTTTAGAACATCATTAACAACATGTTCAACATTATCAAACCCAAGTCATACATCAAGATGAAGTAAATAAATAAGAGAAAGTAGGAAAGAACTTGAAATGGCTGGGTTGGAGTGGTTGGACAGTAACCACAGATGCTCCTCTCCCCTTCTCCCCTTCTTCTCTCTTCCTTGTGTTCTCTTAAAGTGGAAAATGGAGGCATGAAAAATTAGGGCTCTTAGCCCTCTTTGTAGTCTTTTTTATTTAGGGTAAAATCTAGGTTTTACCCAGGCCCATAAGCTACAATCGTGGGCCTGGATCTTTTACCAGGCTTCCTCCAAATTTTCTCCTTCTTCGATATCTGAACTCAAACACTAACAAATACATCAAGACACCATAAATACACAAAATTTAAGCTCAATAGTATGCTCTAACCATAAAACACTCGAAACATAAATATCTAACTAAATAACACAAATTTGACCTAAACATGCACTAATTATTCAATTTAACAACTCGACACATACTAAACTACCCATAAAAAATTATGCAATCTACCCTATCAACATCCCTACACTTAAACTTTTGCTTGTCTTTCAGCAAATACAAAACAAGCAAAACAAAACACAATACATACATATATGCAATAATAGGACAATGACATTAAACTTCACGGAATAAATTTAACTACACACACAATCCTTTAAGTTGTTCTCACTTATTAACTTGTGAAATCTATGTTTAAGTACTTTGAACTAAATATACATACTAATCAAGACCTTAATGTCAAACTCATTCACTCCTATCACTTACACACGCATATTGATAAGTATTCGGTCAATCAAAATTGTAACTATCCTTAAGTGGCTTTTCATAAGAAATCATACTATTCACAAGATCAGTATGATTTATTAAACAACAAATTATTTTTGTTAATTTTATTGGCATGAACCTAGCTTTTTGACGTAAAGGAAAACATTTGTGATAAACGTCCCCCGATTATTCAATTAGGCCATATTTTTATTAAGTGGCTTGGTTGGAATGTTATTTTAGCTTTTTGACGCGAAAGCAAACATTTGTGGGTTACTCAGCTACATTACATTCTAAACTGGCTACTAGCTCTATTCATAACCCAATTTGTTTCAAAAAGGGCCAGTGGAATAGTTATTTAAGGATTACATAACTTT
>JANZLC010000009.1:753265-768796 GCA_026413385.1 Erythroxylum gracilipes
TTTTATTTTTTTTTGTTATTAACCCAATCCAACCCCCCCCCCCCCCCTCCCCAAAACCTAAAAAAAAACTAAACATCAATTATTTTCATTTCAAAAGCTTTACACACACTCTTAATGGGATTGACCTAGACTCACCACTACTATAGTTGTAGGTCTAGTTATTTTGAGTTATGTTATGAAACGCTATGTCAGTCCTGATTATAATGATTTAATGTCTCATGAAAGTGCTCTTTCTACTGTCTTATTGTAATTTTGATAACATTTATGTATTTTTCATATAGATACCTAACATAATAGCAGCTAGTAGAAACAAAGGGAAAAAGGTGGCAGTTATCAAAATTATATAATAGAGGGATGTGCAATTTCAACCAAATCAATCAATCGGTGCCAAATATTCAATTCCTAGCCAATAACAACATTCTAACTCAAACAACAATGAAATTAGTCACACATGTTAGAAATTTCTATACCTTTCAAATGAATATGTATATATATATATATATATATATATATATATCTTTTTCTTATCATATTATTTTTTTAGCCATAAGAAATAGAGCTTATACTAGTATATTGCCAAAATATAGAAACAATAATATTCTCCCTTCAAGTCGTACAAAACAACTTCATTATACCTTAAAAAACAATGAAGCAACTAGTGTAGCTTTTATTAATCTGTAATACCTTTAACTATAATTATACTCAAATATAAATTTATATATTCTAATATTTTATTATCATTATTCATTTATTGTCAGTTTCCAATTATAGTATTAGAAAAGGAGCTAGAGGCAAAAACTAGAGGTTATGAATTGCAACAAATGAATGTTGTAATGAATTGTAAGTTATCAATACTGATTGATACTCAGTAAGGTCTTCCTGTAAGCAAGGTCCAATATGTGAAACTATCAAGTGAGTTGGGAATTATTGAGAGAACAAAATTACCTTATTTAAAACATGCTAAGGATTTAAAGGAAGACAACTTGCTTGAAAGTTTTTGGATAAAGTTGCAGTAATCTTTCAAAATCTTTAACTATATGCTATATTGTTTCAATGATTTTAATATTAATTACACTTTTACTTATTTTTAATAATTGAAATTAAATATTGTGGATATTGAGAACCCAGATGTTTCAAACTATATTACTTCATTATTGAAATAAAGGACTAGAGATTGTCATTTCAAGGTGCATAAGTAGTATACATCTTTTTATTCTTATACAAAAGCACAAAGACATGTTCCTAAATGAATGTTTAAAGAAAATTGGAATAGTTTGTGTGACTATTAAGCTGACTCGAAAGTTTAGGTTTGTTTTCTTTGCTTTCGCATTTGCTTGCATTAATCTTATTAGATGATTTAACGACTAGTTTTATGTTTTTTTCTTCATTTAGGAAAATTGGGAGAAGGCAAACGTCAATATTTTAAAAATAAAAACACCTCATAATCAAGGGTCAAAGTCAATTGTAATTGTCTAAAATGAATATGTAAGATCTATGTTTGCAAGTTATACCTAAATCAATAAACACAACATTATTTATTGTACATTGTATTTTGTTTCATAAAATAGAGTGAGAATGAACTACATAGACTAGAGTGTGATAGGATCACAGTACATAAAATCACTCACTATAAGGAAGGTAAAAGATGGGTTTTAGCATAAGCAAAAAATCTATGTAAGAATAAAAGTTTGTTCAATATTTTTGTTCATTTATTAATGTAGTAGTAAATAGCACTATGTGCATTGAATAATGATTTTTCTTTTCTAAAATTTTAGAATAACATGTAAGAGTTATTAGAGAAGTTTATGTGAAAGGCCTTGGTTATAGCCTTTAACCAAATGTTTCAACATCAACATATAAAACAATCATTGAACACCTGTAAGGGGAAAACTATAAGCTTAAGGTTGCTTTACAAGTTGAAGTAATTAGGGGACAAGAAACTCGAGCAAAATTAGCAAAACATGATATGTTATTCAAGAGATTACTTAGCCCAAATTATGATAGAAATAAAGAGGAAAGTAAAAGGTATTAATTATAATATAATTTTTTTCTTTCACTTCCTTTATATGCTATAATTTAAATTTAATACTTTTTTCTTATATTATAGAATGGATGAAGATGCAACTGATGATTGATTATATTGTGAATTGTAAAGTTATAAAGTTTTTGCTTTAATCATAACCAAATACTTACTATATCAATATACATAATATTTTTAGCTGATTTTAACTAAGCTTTTTAGATGATTATAGGTTAATAGACATGGATAACACTAAATAGTTGTTCAGGTTATACTTTAATTTTTTTTAATTTGAGCAAGACAAATTAAAATTTGTAAACTGATCTCTTTATTTATTGTTTTATCTGTAAGATTTTTTCAAATTGTCATTAATATCTTATATAGGAATAAATGACATTCCTTTAATGTTATTTTCTTTTTGTTGGTAGAATTCAATGATATTTATATAATTTAGTTTACATATAATATGTTCGATATTTTCAAGTAATAATTTTTTCTACATTTTAATTTTATAATAAGAAAATAATTTACAATTAAGAACATGTCGATACATTATATATTATCAGCTACTTTTTAAAAACATAGCTAATAGTATATAGCTACAACTATGAAAACATAGCCAAAAACTATTATCTAAGTTTTATTTTCATTGTAAGTCATTTGATGCCAAATTTTTTCTGGCAAAGATTTAATTTTTAACTACTTTTTAATGATGTTTTAGCTAAAAAAATTTCTTAGATAACACTTTTTGTCTATGTTATCTATAAATGTTGCTTATAGTTTTCAGCTACGGGGAATTAGTGACGCTTTTTATGATGAAACAAAAAAATCATAAATAACTATAGGTGGCATTTTTTAAACAATTAGCTACATTTTCTATTCTATAGCCAATTGTCTACTTTGTTGTAGTGTAGTACCAATTCTTATAAAAATCACTCTAAGGACATATATAATTACAAGTCTAATTATCCTAGAACTCTTATGTGAACTTATCTTATAAATACATTTATTAGGATTTTATAGGAGAATTTGAAGGTTAGTGATAACTGATTTTAGAGGAGATTGTGATAACTCTTCGATTTATTTCTTCCTTTTCTTTCTTTTATGTTAAGATTGTCTGGTTTTAACTTTTCTTTGTTATGTTTAATAGTTAAATACCTAGTTAGGTTTTGAGATGCAATTTATTATGGATCTTTCAATTATCAATGCATGAATTGTTATTGTTTTGGTTGAATTTATTCTCTTTATTCTTAATCTTTGATTTATGCCTAATCACTATAGATTCCATCTTGGGAACTATATGAAGGATTGAAAGTAGAAGTATGATCCATGCACTAAGAGAATAAACACCTTAGATATAGAGAATTAAAGTATTGTAGAATGTTATGATAGCCAAATAGATTAACTATGTTTAATAAGTTTGATTAGGTTTTAACTACAATCAAGGAGAAAGTAACCTAATTGAATGTACCTTTGTGCCTCGAGAGAGGGCATAGATGCATTATTTTAACTATTATTTCATCCTTAATAATTAATCTTACACAAAAATTATAATTCCATATAAATAAACCTTGAAAGCCTAGCTTTTTTATTTTTATTTCATTTTCAACAGTCAATTATCTTATTTATATTAGATTAATTATTTGATTACCATCATTAAATTTTTGTTTAATTATTTTATCATTTAACTAAGATTAATATATATACTAGTATAGTCTTTATGGGATTGATATTCTAGAGTACTCTATTTTTAACAAGTTTAGGGATTTCAGATGATTAATAGTAATAAATTTTATAAGTTTAAATCCGAAATTCCAAGATCAATGTGAATATTGAAACCAAATTCAAGATCGAATTATACCTTTCTACAGTGGAAATAGGAAGAGGAATTGGTAGTGCCAGGAAAGAGCACATCAAATGTCATGCCTCTACCGATATCCACATATATACAAGATTGAATATCACAGTCACAGTGTGCTAGCACCAATCTCGTCCCTCTATCTCTCTAGATGAAGAAGTGTGTTAGGATTGTGATTAAATAACCATCCATATTCTAATCACCCATATATCTATATATAGGAAAACCCTAACTAGTAAAGTGCGAATTAGACTAGGCCCAAATCCGAATTAGGCCCATTGAATGTTCAGCCTATTTGATGTGCGACCCTGTAGGCTTATTTAATATTAAGAGCAGACCCAAACTTCTTTTAAGCCCACAATTTATAAGCAGCCTCTAATAAGACAATATAACTACCTAATATTAAATAAGGTTAGAATACGACACTACCTAAATCAAAACTGATAATTAGAGTACATTCTATAATTGGTTCGTGGGGCATACACTAACAATCTCCCACTTACACAAGAACTAATTATCCATATGTAGTCCCTTTGTCTCATTATATCTTGATAGAGCATAAGGCAAGAAATAGTGTCATCCTTATTAGTCTCAATCATGTTTCTCGATCTCTAAGTTAGACTATGAAATAAACAACTGACATTCACCTCGTTTGTGTATAGCCATGTAACTTATCAGTCTCAACTCATCAAGAAGCCTAGAGATATCTTTCTCCCATTATTTAGGAGAGACAAATTCCATATTGTTCATCCATATTCCTTCTCATGATTCATAGAATGCCTGAGCATTGATTTTATAATCACCTTTTATGGCTGACGTTTGACAATGTCAAAACAAACTATTCCACATGTAGGAAACTGTGACAAACTCAAGTCAAAGAACCATACTCAGTAATCGTGATAAGAACCATTTATGACACTTATATAACAATCATTGAAGTGTTCTCATATTGGGTCAGTCTAATTACATGTTCTCCAACATAAACCCATGTGATTATCTTAATATCTCCATATTAATGATCCATGAAACATGGTCATCGATTAGTCAGTATGTTTGCCTCGATAGTCATTATTATCCCTTATATTAATGACATTGTCTAGGGGCTTTTAGAATAATTATGTCTATGTTACAATAGGATCTCACAATAAAGTCACACACTTGATGACCAATTGTGATATACATATTATTCATGGGATCATCATCCTAATTTATTTATAACTTCATTAAATATGAACACAGTAACAGTAAATAGGTATTATTAATGGATTATACAAAAACAAAATATCCCAAAATTTCACTCTTACATGATCATACATCCATATGTCTAATGCCTAATGCTCTAGTATGATGATCATGTTTAGCCTATGAGAGAGGCTTAGTCAACGGATCAACTATATTAAGATTTGTTGACACATTGCACACCTTCACATCACCTCTTTCAATAATGTGTATAATAAGGTGAAAACACCTGAGGATGTGTTTGATCTTCTGATGAGATTTTGTTTCCTTAGCTTAGGCAATGGCTCCATTATTATAATGCTAGGAACTATACCAAGCTCAACGATGAACTTTCTAATCTAAACAGCCTCCTTTGCTGCTTCTGAAGCAACAATGTACTCAGCTTCTGTTGTAAAATCAACAAATGTGTCCTACTTGGAACTCTTTCAACATATTGCTTCACCATTCACGCATAACACAAATCCTGACTGCGATTGGAAGTCATCTTTGTCATATTGGAAGCTGGGATTAGTGTAACCACTGACAATGAGCTCTTTCTCACCTCCATAGACTAAGAACATATCCTTAGTTCTTCTCAAGTACTTAATAATGTTCTTAACAACTATCTAGCGACTTTCACCTAAATCTGATTGTATCTACTCGCCATGTTCAAAGCACATTCAACATCCATATGAGTACACAATATGGCATACATGATGGATCCTATAGCAAATGCATATGGGATCCTACTCATGCGGTCTCACTCATCTTGTGTGAAAGGGCATTGAGTCTGACTTAAAATTATGACATGTGGCATAGGTAAGATGAATTTTTTAGATTTGTGCGTATTGAATATGTGCAAAACCTTGTCGACATAAGTGCTTTGACTTAGTCTAATAAGCCTTCTGGATTTATGTCTACAGATTTTAATACCCAAAATGTAGGCTGCCTCACTAATGTCTTTCATTGAAAAACAAATTCCTAACCAAGCTATAATAGATTAAAGCATAGGAATGTCATTTCTAATGAGTAGTATGTCATCTACAAACAAGACCAAGAAAACAATTACGCTCCCACTATTCTTCTTGTAAACACAAGGTTCTTCTTCATTTTTGAGGAAACCAAACTCTTTGACTACCCCATTAAAATGAAGATTCCAACTCTGAGAAGTTTGCTTCAATCCATAAGTGGATCACTAAAGCTTGCGTATTTCCCAGCATTTTCAGGAGATATGAAACCTTTAGGTTATTTCATGTACACATCCTCTTCCAAATGGTTGTTAAGGAATGTTGTTTTCACGTCCATTTACCAAATTTCTTAATCATAGTATGCAATAATTGCTACAAGGACGCTAATGGATTTAAGCATCGCAACTGGGGAATAGGTCTCGTCATAGTTAATACTATAAATTTGCTTAAAACCCTTAGCCACAATCGCACTTTGTATATATATAAATTGCCATCCATGTCAACTTTCTTCTTGAAAACCCACTTATACTCAATGATTTTTACACCATTAGGCGGGTCAACCAAACCCATACTTTGTTTTGTACATGGGTTCCATTTCGCATTCCATGGCCTGGAGCCATTTGTTGAAGTCAAGGCCCATCATTGCTTCCGTGTAGGATGTAGGTTCATCATCCTTTATTAGTAATAGATCATGACGTTCCATCACTAAGAAACCATACCTTTTTTGTTATTGAGGCACCCTTTCAAACCTACACGGGGATGGTGTCATAGGTGCAGTTTCTACAACTCTTTGTAGATTTAAACAAGGCTCCTCTAGGGTTGGAATATTCTCCTATGTCTATTGAATTTCTTCAAGATGTATTTTACTCTCATGAGTTCCTTTAGAAATAATTCTGTCTCTAGGAAAACACCATTTCAAGCAACAAACACTTTGTTCTTGGTGGGATTGTAAAAGTGGTATCCTTTAGTTTCTTTAGGATACCCCACGATAAATCATTTATCAGATTTGGGTCCAAGTTTATCAAATGTTAACCTTTTAACATATGCTTTACATCCCCAAATCCTTATAAAAGACAAAGTAGGAACCTTTCCTGTCCACGTCTCATATGGTGTCTCTTCTACCACCTTTGATTTTTGTCGATTTTAATTGTGCTAAATTGTGGAAGTACAAGTTACCTATCCAGTTAGGTTACTATTATGATTTTTTTAACACATTTCTTAAAATATTTAATAGGATTCGTTTCTAGAATATTACAAATTACAAATTAATAATAAATAAGTGAGAGATATGAGGTTGTCATTAATAATTTTCGTTCTTTCTCATTTCGCTGTCCTTTATTTTTTGATCAAATTGAATATTTATTATTTTCAGGAAATGATATTTAGAGTTATCCCCTTTAACATCACTTCTAGTTTTATATTTTATTAATTTTGCTGTTAAAACCATGACTACTTCTATTGCTTCTCTTTTAGTTGTCAATGTCAATGCTAGCAATATCTTTGAGCAACCCATTATGCATATTCTCCTCCTTCCTCTCACCCCCAACTATTCCCTATTTCCTTGACATAGAAAACTAAAAGAGAAGCAATAGAATTGGTTTTAAGGTCACTGAAGCAGTCATGGTTCTAATAGCAAAATTAATAAAATATAAAACTAGAAGTGATGTTAAAGGGGATAACTCTAAATATCATTAGAACTCCAAACCCCCCTACTTCAGTATCTTCTCATAACTCCAAACCACCCGTCTTTATTAGGCATCTTTCCCTTTCCCAAGCTAACTTGTAGTGTTAATCCCTTATTCCCAGTGTTATAACTTTTATTTTCATCAGTTGGATTCTTAGAGATATCTTTTGACTCTCGTTTTAAAAATTCAAACATTGAATGCCTATAATTCTTGAATAGTGAACAAAATGTCTTGTTGACAAGAGATCAGTGACTCATCAACATTTCATAAATTAAGTTTCACACCCCTAATTTCTAATAATGGATAGCATATTATGTCCCGAGATTATGTATGAAGGAGCCAATAAGTCGTCTTCATTATTGATGGACTATTTTATTGAGAATAGGCTTGCTTTTCCTTAACTTCAACTTTGGGTATCTACTAATAAAAAAAGCTGAGATTAGAAGATACATTGACTAATGAAAATATTGTATTTATATTAATACTCTGTAGTGAATCTAGTGTTGATAAAATTATGGAAGTTATTCCTTGGCATATGAATGATAGGCGTCTCATGCTCCAGAAATGGACACCGACTCACTGAGCTTAGTAATGGTTAAAACCAAGATGAAATACATACTCCAATTGATGTACACATTAGAGAAGGTGTAGTTGGAAGAAATTTCTCTTTTAAATTTAAGAATTATTTTGTTAATGTCTCGAGCTTTGAAGTAGTTTATTGGGAGCAAATTCTCCAACTTACAACCTTGAAGTTAAGATTGAATCTAATGGCATGAATTTCTTAAGCAATTTGAAAAGTAAGCTTTAGAAAAGCACGTTGATGCATTGAAAGTCCACTACTCTCTATTTAATCAAAAACTAGGAGCGATTAGATGAGAGCCATGGATGTATATAAATGAAGAGATCGAATTCCCATGAGTTCAAACTGCAGGAGTCAGAAAAATCTTTTAAGTGCATATGACTGGTAAAATTACAACTCATTAAGAATTGTATCCAATCCAATACAACTCACCTCCTAACATTTGAATTCAATCAAATTATCTTCAATTCCATCAAAAGATCTCTATAGTTTAAAAATCTCGTAAGGAGTCCTTATATTTTATGAAATGTTTAAAATTAATCCTTCCATCATGTTAAGATTACTTTAAACACCACTGCTGCTACTTCTAGACTAATTTCAGACTTTTGACAAAGTATAAGGATTTTATATCAAATTTTAAAACATATAAAATTTTGGAAAAATTGATTAAATTATGAGGAAAGTTGCTTTCTTTTATTCAATTTATAATAAAATATAGAAAATTATTAAAATTTATAGTCTAATAATGTATTTTTTGGTATCAATTTCTTTTTTTATGCTCAATGTTCATTTAATTTCCTAATATATATCATTTTGGGTTTGTATTTTCAACGTATATATTCCTTCAATTTTATTTTTTATGTTCAATATTTAGTTAATTGCTAAATTTATATCATTTTGTATTTTTATTTTTTACTTGTGGATTCCTTCAAAATTTACAACTTTTGAATAAAGATATCATTTTTGGGGTTTTATTTTCTGCACATGAAATCCTTCAATTTTCGCTAGAATAAGTCATTTAGCGCATTTATTTTTTAATTGATAAGAAGGTGGCGAAACAATTAAAACGTCGAAAATAAGTTATTTAGTGTATTTCTTTTGGGAAGTTAGTACATTTATTTTTTAAGACAATAATATTTTAGTTGGTTTAAATTGTTCATAAAATATATTGTAATTACATTTTCTTTATTTGTAATTATTCTCATGTCATGTGTATTTAATCGCATAGTTTACAGTATGCTATTTAAAACCTCATTTTGGACCATGAATTAATGCAGTTTATAAAAGAATTAAGTGGTCAATAGGGCGGCAAAGTGCATGCATATTTGCAAAAGAGATGGAACATATAAACAGAGATTAAACTTGTTCTTGGTTCCCATTGAAACCACAGTTTGCCATTTTTTCTTCAACTTAAGTACGGAGATCGAAACAATGACATTCACTTTCAGACACTGTATGATTCCACCTTTGAGTTTTGCGGAGCTTTTCCTTACCTAATTAGTTCAATGATGGACAGCTTGAACTCCTAAATAAAGGATGTTTAAATATGTGGAACCCTCACTTTTGGCATTCCACAATCTTCTTTATGTTAATTGCAGTCTGACTGACATGGGAATATAACGCGCGCGTGATTGAATTATTTAACTATATATCTTCATGGTTCTATATAGATCATAATAAAAAAGGTAACCAAGGCTTTAGAGACGCTAACTATCATTAGGTACGCATGTCTGTCTATGATTGATTGCCAACTAACAACTAGCATGCCTGTTTCATTATCTACAACTTTCCAAGTGCCCTTTTAATCCCTTTTCTATTTTGAGATGATTGAGAAAGTTGGCACAGCAGATTTTGGCCAAATTAGTACCAAATTGAGATGATTGAGAAAGTTTGCTCAGCAGATTTTGGCCAAATTAGTACCAAATTTGTTTGACCCTTTTTTCTAATGATTACCACGCTAATTAACTCAACTAACACAACCCTAATTTCTAAATAGTGGTCTGACTCGGTAAAATTCTTCGATCTGGCTAAAAGGGATCATGCATACAGGAGTGTGATATTGAAGATTGTACGGTTTTAAGAATTTTTTTTTTGGTAATACGTCTTAAAATTTTTTTCTTGACATTTCACCACAATAATTATCATTTAACTCCAACATGAGCTCATTAATCCATTTGTCAGCCCCAAGGGCAAGTAGATACATTGAGTTCATGTAATATCTCTCACACTAAGTACAGAAATTTTGACCTTTTATTCTATAAAAACAATCAATTTGATTGTTGATTATGAAACATTTATAAGATGCCTGATAAATGTAATGTCATGTAGTTAGGAAAATAAAAGAGTTAAAAATATTTATCTAACAAAAAAGCAGTAATTATTGCACCTAGAAGTGAAAAGTAATAAAATATTGAAGAAAGGACAAATTAACAACCACGAAAGTGAGCTGCGGGCAACTAAGATTGGGATTGACTAGGCATCCCTTAAAAACATCCAAATGGATTGAAACAAGGGCTCATTATTCTGTTGAGGATGATTGCCTACTTGCTCCAAAAGGAGAGCCATCGTAATTGAAAAACATATAAAAGTTTGGCGTCGGCAATATACATTATCATGCAAAGAAGAAATGTTGTAAACTGTACGCTTATGAAATTTACCAGATTTAATTTTGTTATTATGATTTAAAATATCTTATATGGAGGTATTGATATTTTGTATATATTTGTAATATTCGGTGTATTTTGTATATATGGCTAAGATATATTATAGGTTTTAGTTAGGATTTAATTTCCTAGTTTCCTAGTTTAGCTAAGCTCAAACTCTTTTTTGTACCGTATATATTCTCAGCTATTATGTGAATGAAGGTAGGGTTTTCACACCAAGAATTTCTCATGGTATACAGCCTTCATAAAGGCAAAACTCCTAAAAAAACTCAGGAAGATGAGTGATTCCTTCTCTACACAACAATGATGAAAGATGGCAATGATTGTAACAGTAGTAAGCCAATGCAAGAGAAGAAATGGAAAATCAATGATCCTTCTTCCCCTTATGTGCTGCATAATTTAGATAAACCCTGATTGAATATTTATGAAATTTTCTTAAGGGTGAAACCAATTGCTGTGAATGGGTAGCGACCTTTAAGAACTCCGTTTTTGCCAAACAAAAGTTGTGGTTTCTTGACAAAACCTTAAACAAACCGACCCAAAATGATGATGATCTTGAAAGCTGGTATACCATAAACTCAATGCTTGTTATTTGGATAATAAATTCCATTGAGCCGAGTCTTCACTTAAACTTGGCTTATCTTGATTCGACCAAGGATTAATGGGATGACATAAAAGAACGATTTCACACACTCGACACAATGATTTTACATTAATTGAAAGAAGTCATAAAAATTTGCAAGAAAAAGGGGTAGAATATGACGCGGTATTTTAGACGACCCAAAGCTCTCTAGGATGAATTGACAGGGTACCGTAATGTGCCCATATGCAAATGTGGTGGGTACATAAGTAATTAGGCCAAACAATTCATGCAAACTATTGAAATAAAAAAAACCATTAATTTCTTATGGGTTTAGATGATGATTTATATGGTAGCCTTCACATAAACATCCTCACCATAGACCCTCTTCCCTCTCTTAACAAAGCTTATTAGATGGTGGTTAGGGAGAAGCGCATAAAAATATCACTCAATCGAAGGACAAACAAGGCGATGTTATGGTGTTTGCTATCTTAAGCACATGCGGGAAAAGAATCAAACATAACAAGGAGGTTCCAGGCCCTTTTGCACTCACTAAAATAAGGAGGGACATGAAGTGTTAAATTGTTTTGCACTCACTAAAATAAGGAGGGACATGAATGTTAAATTGTTTTGCACTCACCAAAAAATATCTAGATTGGTGGTTTACTAATAGCAAGGGATGAGGATGTGGAGCAAGTTGAGGGGGAGGACATGTTGGTGCAGCGGGCCGAGGATGTGGAGCACCAGGTGTTGTTACGAATGCGGCCTATTTAGGTGAAACAACCAATACCTTAGGCTCTACTGCTATTGTAATTGAGCCAATATAGCCTCCATTTTTTACTGCTGAGTAGTGGAGTTCAGTAAGTAAACAAATCCTACTAAAAACTGACTTGTAAGGAAAATTTTAATAATTGGTTATTGATAGTGGAGCTTTATATCATATGACTAGAAAATAATCTTATTTGACTGATTTGATTGAATTCCCCAAGCCCCCTACTGGTTTTCCAAATGGAAAAATTATGTTTACCACCCTTAAAGGCACTGCCTATATTGAAGGATTGATTTTGGAACATGTGCTTTTTATCCCACAATTGGAGTGTGATTTGATATATGTTGCTTGATTAATAAATGCCTTGATAGGTCATATCATAGTCACTAACCAACTTTGTATGATAGAGGACCATGCTTTAAGGATGCTGCTTGGAGTGGGTTAGCGATGTGATGGGACTATTACTTCTGTGGTGCAATAAATGCTCAAGGCAGAGGACTCTGCCGACTTGTAGCATCAGCATATAGGGCATCCCTCCTATAAAGTATTATGTTTACTACCTAATGTTTCTAGTAGTAGTTTTCTTGATGGTTAGAATAAGCCTTATAATGCATGTTTTCGAGCTAAACAAAAACAAGATGTTTTTGGTATTAGTAATAGTCATGCTTTGGAAACTTTTGAATTAGTACATTGTGATGTTTGAGATGCTTATCGTGTTGCCTCTTCCTGTGGAGCTCATTATTTTTTGACAATAGTTGATGATTTTTCACATGTTGTGTGGATTTATTTAATGGTTGAAATGAGTGAAATGACTGCTATTTTTAAACAAAATTGTGCCATAGCCCGAACCTAGTTTAATAAACCTGTCAAAATTGTGCATAGTGATAATGAGAATGTGTTTAAACATTTAAAATCATACTTTAAGGGGAATGGATTTTATTTCAAAATTCTTGCACTGATACCCCTCAACAAAATGGCCGAGTTGAATGAAAACACTGTCACATTCATGCTTATCGACCTATTGAGTTTTAGGGGGAGTGTCTTTTTACTGGAGGATATTTGATTAATAGAATTCTGATTATGCTTAATATCGGAAAGAGTCCCTATGGGATGTTGTTTAGTAAACCTTCATCTTATGATAATATACAGGATTTCGGGTGTCTATGCTACGTACATTACAAGTCTAGGGATTTAAAAAATTGAAGAATGAAGTAAAAAATGTGTGGTCTTAGGGTACCCTAAAGACAAAAAGGGTTGGAAAGTCTGCGATCTTGAAATTGGGCAACATTTTGTCTCTCGTGACATCAAAATTGTTAAAAATAGCTTTCCTTTTTTTGTGCATAATGCTTAGCTCATAGCCCCCTCTTCTTCTTTGATGATATATCTTTGATTACTTTGCGTTGTTCTTTTGATGATGACTAGAATTTTGAAACTCTCATATTCGCTACTACGCCCACATCCACATCACAACCTCCCTCAACTGCTGTACACCACACATCTCTACCTTCCCCTTGTGTTCAACCACCCATAGCTTCATCTGCACCCGAGTAGCTAGCCCTCACTATATGAAGGATCTAGGTACATTGAAATATTTTTTGGGCCTCGAAGTTGTGCATAATTTTGATGGATTTTCTCCGTTAATGTAAATATGCTCTTACTATTGTTACTGAAGCGAGACTTCTTGGTGCCAAACTTGCTAGTTTTTCAATTGAGCAAAATCATCTTTTAGCTCTTGCCTCTGGTCTACTAATGACTGACCTGACACCGTATCTTTGAGTGGTTGGTCGATTAATCTATATGACTATCACATGGCCTGAGCTTAGCTACTGTGTACATATCTTGGCTCAATTTATGTAAAATCCATACATTAATCATTAGGAACTAGCTCTATATGTTTTATGTTATCTTAAGAGCAATCTTGGAAAAGGTATTCTCCTATAAGTTGACAGTCACTTACAGTTGTATGGTTATTGCGACTCTGATTGGGCCAGTTGTCCATTAAGTCAATGATCTTTGACTGGCTACTTTATCTGACCTAGTCATTCACCTGTTTCTTAGAAGACCAAACAACAACAAACTGTCTCTAGCTCATCAGCTGAAGTTGAGTATTATTCCATTGCTACCACTACATGTGAACGCGCCCATGCTTTTGTTATGTGAAAACAAAGCAACTCTCTATATTACCTATAATCTAGTATTTCATGAACGTACGAAACACATTAAAGTTGACTGTTATTTCGTTCATAGAAAATAGAAGGTAGGTGAGATCACTACCTCTTATGTTTGTTCCTCGAAGCAACTAAAGGATATCTTCATAAAAGCATTGGGTCAATAATTGTTCACATATCTCACTCGTAAGTTGGGTATTTGCAATTTACATCTCGTCTTCCATATCTCAGTAATTAAAAAATATATTAGGGATTTAAAGGTTACATTTGCTTATTTGTCTGAGAAAAGGATGCCTTTACTTACTTACCATGGTCCCAATGCTTTGTCTTGTTGCACTAGCTCATGTAATCATTGTAACTCAGGGTGATTATCATTTTCAGCCGCTACAGGATCTAACCAATCTGAAACAGGTACTAAGATTGCATGTATCTCACCATGTTCTCTTCGAGACAGAGCATCAGCAACTGAATTATTTTTCCCTTGCTTATACTCAATTCTGAAATCATATCCCATTAATTTTATAATCTATCACTGTTGAGCTTCGGTAGCTATCTTCTGCTCTAACAAATACTTGAGGCTTTTTTGATCAGTTCGAACAAGAAAGAAGTTTCCCCACAAATATGGTCTTCATTTATACACTATTAAAGAAAGAGCCATCAGTTCCTTGTCATATGTTGACAGGGAAAAAAAAATTCTTAGAGCTTGGTGTTGAAATTTAAAATTGGTTTTTGTTTTTACATAAGGATGGCCCCTGATTCGGTCCTAGATGCATTATATTCCACTACAAAAGGAATAGCAAAATTTGGAAGTGTCAATAATGGAGCTTGAGTCATCTTTTTTAAGCAGTTGAAATCAATGTTATGGATTTCGTACCGGGATTGGTACCGGATTGAGCTCTGGAACGGAACTGTACCGATACCGGTCAGTACCGGTACCGTTTTGGGATATTTTTTAAATTTATAAAATAGTCCCTAAATTTTTTAAAAATTGCAAAATAGTCCATATTGATATATTATACAGC
>JANZLC010000009.1:768896-779244 GCA_026413385.1 Erythroxylum gracilipes
CTAATAAAAATAATTATTATGTCTAATTATTATTATTATTATTATTATTACATAATTTGTCTTTATTATTATTAAAATTACCATTATTATTATACATTGTTTGCACTTATTTATGTTTGGTTATTATTTTTCTTGTTATTAAAATAATAATAACAATTATTGTTATTGTTATTCGTGATTAATTTGAAATTGTTATTAATATTATTTGTTAATTTTTTAACTAATACAAACTATTCATAATAAAAATACCAATAAAATACATATTACTAATCATATTAAGCACCAAGGGCATATTCGTCATTTGCACTATTTTTTCGTTCTGTCCCCTGCAACCAAACACATTCTGTCCTGGAGACAGGGAGATTTTTCTCTGTTTTGTCCACCATAACCAAACACCTCACTGTCTCCAATTTTTTTTCCATTCCGTCTCCAACTATCAGAGACAGCAACCAAATGCAGCGTTAGAGAATACTTAAGGACAACTAAAGCCTAATGTTCATAACGACTCCCCACGTTTACGTATTAAGGATCAAGTGAACTTAGTCATTATAAATATTCTAAATAAAGATAACTCAGTAAATATGAATGACAAGGGTACAAGGGATCCTAAAACCTTGAAAATGAATTCTTTCTAGCAACAAGAAGAAGATTAGGGAGGAAAGCTAAAACTAAAGACTTTTTTAACTATTATAACTCCTCTTGATGTCAGTCATAACTTGGAATATAAGAGGCTCAATTGTTCCCAAACTAACATGTAATCCATTTTTATCTTATTAATAAATTATTGTTTTAATAGGTCTTTTAGAGACCAAATTAAAAGCTAATTATTGCAATAAAGGGCTATGATTTTTTTGAAAAGAGTGGCCGTTATTACCAACAACGAACATCTTTTTAATGGTTAGGTAATAGTGATTTTTGACCGTAATTAAAAGGTCACCTAATAATGAAGTTTTTACCTAATCCTTCTGTAGTATGCTTCACCTTTGTTTATAAAACAAGCTTAGTTTTTTTAGAGAACTTCTATCAGGAATGATCTGAGAATCAATGAAAGAAATTGGGACCTTCCTGGTTGATTAAAGGAGACTTCAACAATGCAATTTACTCTTCAAAACATGAAGGGGATAATCTTAAGTCTTGAAACATTAGTAATGACTTTAGATGTTGCATAAGTTAAAAATGAATCATTAACATCAGATATAAGTACAACCATTTCATATGGAACAATAAGCAAAGTAGAACATAGTTAATAAGGAGAAAATTTAAAAAATCTGGTTAATCAATCTTAGTTGGTGAACTATCCTGATAGTAACTCCATTTATATAAATAACCTTATCTCTGACTATACCTTTACTGAGCATATACTTATCTCAATCTCCAATCAATATTAAAAAAGCAAGTTGAATTCCTCCTCAAGCCCCTTAACTTATTTTAAAATTGATAAAGCTTTATCCTCCTTGAACTCGAATTAAGCTCTGACATGGATTGAATATTTTTTTTTCAAAAATCTTGGAACCAAATAAAAGGAACCACAAGAACACCAATTTCATTTTGAATTTATTTCTCCAACTGAAAGAGGTTGAAGGAAGTAAAAAAAAAAACTACATTAACCTTTTACCTAAGATCCATAGTCAAACTTCCTTTAGACATTTTAAACATATTTCTTGTTGCAATACCAAATATAAGATTCTCATCAACATTTATCCTACTAAATTGATCAATAAAGCAAAGAGACTAAGCCAGAGTGATCCCTTATCCCTTTATCTCTTTGCTTCTTATATTGAGGTGCCAACTAGTTAAAAGAGTAAAACATTAAGTACAAAAGTATATTCTCTTTTCATATTGAGAATATTAAACTAGTTATTTGTAGATGACCTATTTTTTGTGTGGAATTGATTCTAACTCTATCAGGATTCTTATAAATTCTTTGAAAGTTTTCAAAAAGCTCTCAATTTTATTCATTGATAAAGACAAGATAACTTATTTATGTTAGCAAGAGCAACTTACTTAACAAATTTGTTTTCTACTATTTCAAGGTTGAGAATAAAGGACCCTCCTTTTAAGTACTTGGGCATTTTAATAACCACTAAAGGCTGACTTTAACTGATTGCAAACCTCTTTTGATACGATCTATAAGAGGATAGGCCACTAGAATAATATGTTTATCTCATTTACTGGTATATTATAACTAATTATTTTTATGCTTAATAATTTACATGCATAATGCAGTTCACATTTGATTCTCCCCAGAAATTTAAACAAAACAATAGAAATTTTTTTGAAGAGATTTTTATAAATTGTGGAATTTTCTAATACTTTAGATGCTCAGTTAAAATAGTTTGATGTTTGCTTTTCTAAAGTCGAAAGAGGATTAGGTATAAACCCATTCAAAGTAGTGAATGAGATGCTGATGATAAAAAGAATATAGAGAATATATTTGTATAAAGAGGCTCTTTGAGTTAAATGGATCCACAATCAATTTCTAAAAGAAGAGAGTTTTTAGAAAGTTAAACCAAAAATTGATCCCTTTTAGACTCTAAATTAGCTCCTAAAAATGAGGGACAATATGAACAATGTTATAAAATACATGATAAGGAATGAGAGTTCAAAATAGTTTTAAGATGACAATTGGAATGATTAAAGTTTGTTTCATAAACTACCCATGCTAGCTTATCTAAAACACATATTGCTTGATCAAGCTAAAGTGAAGGAAATTATTTAAAGGAATAAGTAGTCATATAACGTTAGAGGTTTCTTCATTATTCAAGCTAAGTTACTAATGTATAAACCAAATTCAAATAAAGAGGACTCAATTATATAATTAAGGCATCTATCAAAATAATTTATAAACAGAAATTGCTAGGAGATTTTTAGAACTTTAATGCAAAAAGTGCCTTAGTTTAGGATAGTATGTTTTAAGCATAACCTCGCAAAGCTTCTTTTATACTTTGGTCAACTATCAAGAATAGAATAAGAAAGATGGACAAGAAGAGAGGAAATACCTACAACTTCATGATAAAGCAAACACATGCAAGAGGAGGTGAATTGTACGTGACTTAAAATTTTTTGC
The DNA here is from genome assembly GCA_026413385.1 of Erythroxylum gracilipes. NCBI lineage: Eukaryota > Viridiplantae > Streptophyta > Magnoliopsida > Malpighiales > Erythroxylaceae > Erythroxylum > Erythroxylum gracilipes. The sequence goes on from JANZLC010000009.1 coordinate 771,964, forward strand.
AAGTTACTATCAATTCCTATAAACAATAGGAGCTTGTTAAAATTTAAAATGAAAGGGGCCTCTTGCAAGTTGAAAACAATAGTAGTTATAATATGAAATTCTGAAAATTAAAGAAAAGAGAAAGAATGACACAATCAATTTATAATGGTTAGGCTTATAACCAAACCTTCGTCTAGTCCTTAAGTATCAAACTTGAGTATTTCATTAAATTCTCCAAGTACTAATTTGACGAGCCTTTCTAAACTTACAAGTACATATTTTTCAAGGTTCGTAAACCTTCCACACTAGTAGTACTTAACTAGCCTCCACAGACTCTCAATAAATGAAAATGGGTTTTGCTCAATATGAGCTTCAAAGAATATCGATCTCTCTCAATAGAGTGTTTTTACTTTCTAAAGCACAGAGGGTTTGATAATCATATGTCTTTTGAGAGTATTGATGATATTAATGAATTTCAACAAATATGGTGTATTTTGTGAATGCAATTTATCATCCTTTCATATGAATTCTCTTTAATAAGTCATTGCTTCAATTATATCATTAACTGACTGAATTGGCTTTGAATCTTCTAAAACAACTTCAATATCACCTTTGATAGTATCTTTAAGTATACAAACGTTAAGATAAATATTTGACTGTATCTTAGAGTCAACTATCGAATTAGATGAATAAAAGGATCCTTCGTCTGTACAAAGATGATAGGAGCTTATTCATTCTAGATTCTGTGGAACCATTTCTGATTGTTCAAATAAAGTTGTCAAGATGATTCCTACAAAATAGGGATTGCTGACGTTCTTCATCTAAACAGATGACTAAGTTATATAACCTCCTTTTTAGATGGTTATCTTTTTAAATAAATGATATAATCCAATTAAATAAATTTGAATTTTGAAATGTAACTAAATATTATTGATTGTTATCATCAAAATCATTATTTTAAAGGCCTTTAGCGAACAACCTCCCCCTTTTTTATTATGACAAGCAATAACAAATATATTTTCAAAAGATATAAGTAATAGTAAAGAGTTTCGAAAAATAACTATAATCTTTATATGTAATTCGTTACTATCAACCTTGATTAGAAGGAGCCTCTTACTTGCACTAAGTAGTAGGAGCCTATTATCAAGCCCTATTAACACTTTCAAATGTTAAGTCAAAATGACTTTACGAAATGATTTTGATGAAGAACAAATAATAAAGAAAAGCAGACGGAAGTAAAATGAAAAGCAGACGGAAGCTAATAAGAAAAGCAAACGGAAGCTAAAGTGAAAAGCAGACGAAAGCTAAAGTAAAAAGCAGACGGAAGCTAAAGTGAAAAGCAGATGGAAGCTAAAATAGGAAAGCAGATGAAAGAAAGTAGACGCAAAAAGCAAACAAAAGAAAGCAGACGAAAAAAAAACAGGCGCAAGAAAAGCAGACGGAAGAATCAAAAGACGCATCAGTTTGAGTTAGTTACATAACTCAACTGAATAACCGTTTCTTGAAAGAAACAAAAAATAAGAATCAAGAAGTAGTTGAAGACGAAGGCTATAAACATTAGTCAGAGTCGAAGATTGCAGAAGTTACTAAAGTTAGCGAATGTAAAGAGCTTAGCAATTCTTGAGAGAAATTATTGTGCGAAAAATCTAGAGCTATTTTTTTACTGTAACAAAGCTCGAAGCATCTTTCAGTTGAAAGTAGTGCAGATATCCTGAAGAGGCTAAGTGTGAAAGAATACTGATTGTAAGAGACATAAAGAGGCTCGAGAACAAAGAATACTTGTAAAAGTTTTTGAGAGATAGTGAAATCTCAGAAAGATATCTGAAGACTGGACGTAGCCCACAGTTTGGGGTGAACCAGTATAACAATCGTTGTGTCAAAAATCTCTCAACTCTCAATCTCTCTCTTAACTCTCAATTTTCGATCTTACTAGTTTTACACAAGTTTTCGAAAAACATTTTACAACTTTGATTTTCAGTAGTTCTTGTGAAAAGAATGAAGTTTCTTTTAACGAATTTGTTTTCAAAGGGGATTACCAAAAAAGAATACACAATTCAACTACCCTTCTTGTGCATTTTCATATCATTATTAAGTCTTGTATTGACGTGTGATTCACTTCATCAAAAACATTTCAAAATTGTTAAAGCAATGAAAAAATTATCAAAGCAATGCAAAAAAAATCTCATATCTCCTCTACTCCTGCTTTGTCATTTCAAAAAGAAGGGAAATAAACTAAACAGATCAATTAGAAAAACAATCAATCATAAAACAGAAAGAGTCAGAATAGCTCAAATATTCAATGGTAAAAATCATTCACATAATCAATAATAGAAAAATTAAAAAATATATATATGTTTTTCATCAAAAATAGTCTTGAAGAGAAGCAAGGATGTTGTGAAGAAGGGTATGCACATTATTGAGTTGATTATGTATGTTAGTCATCTGGTCCCTCAGTTGATCTTGATTAAAGCTTATATCTCTCAATTGTTGCTAAAGAACCAAATTATAGCATCTTAAGGAGTGACAGGACGTTGTTGTGCTGGAGAAGGAACCAAGACATCTACTACCTGCTTAGTCTTCTTTTCTACCCAAACATTATCTTTCAGCTTATATCCGAATTGAAAGGGAATTGATGAATGAAACTTTGTAGGTTCATACCAAACTAGATCATCAAAGGAAACAACAAAATGAGCAAAATATTTTTGTTAGCAACATTCCATAAGGCAAGCACCCATTAGTGTTCTTGTGGTTTCCTTTTTCTAACATGAAGTGTATAATCATGGTATTTAGGAGACTATATCGTTCAATTGAACTACTTCTTGGAAAAATTGAAGTGGCATATAGCAATTCAAGGCATCGTCGTAACAAATCTAGTTATCTACAACAAGGTCTGCCCTCTTGTATGTTCTCGGTGTGAAGAAAAATAAATTCCACAACCTCCCCCATATCTAGATCGACAACAAGAAGCTTATACCAAGGAAAATCAGTTCTGCCTATAGGAGCTATGTCTAGCAAATTGCCCCAAAATTTCTTCAGTAAGTAATATTTCACATTCACGCTTCCAAGATATAATTGCCAATTTTCCATCTATAATTTCCTTTCTTATATGGGTGTAAAATGAACGAACCAACTCATCACAAATGGTTTCATTCAAGCTCAAGAAATGATGCCATCCAATATAAAGGAAATAGTGAAAGATGGGAATATCAATATGGTCAAACAAGAGGTGACGCATGATCCTTCCAACAATTACCTTTCTCTTTTTGTAATGCATTTTATATCGTGCTTCTGCTTCCATCAACTAAAAGGTGGGAGGTGTTAAAGGCTCTCCTTTCTGTTTTATAAAGAGATTCTTTTTCTTTGATTTTTACCTTTGGGAATTTCTTCAAAGAAAGGTTCCTCATAACTGATAGTGTCCTCTTCGAGTTCTGCAATAATAGGGGCCTTTCTTTTCCTAATTTCTTCTCTTTTTCTTTTTAGAGATACTTCTACTTGGTTTGGTTCATCATCAGGGTGAGACTTCCCACAGGCTTTTTCTCAACTTGCGTTATAGAGACACTTCCTCTAGTTCTTGGTCTTTTAACCAAATGAATCGGTTCTTCTTTAGAATCATCATCAAAGATGATCCACCACTCTTCAAATAGATTGGTCATAGTTAGACCAGATCAAGGAGTTGATTAAGGTGGAGTAGGCTCTAGGTTCAATGAAGGTGACGGTGAAGGTGAAGGTGTAAACAAGGGAGAAAGAGGTCTTGAAACTAGAGAAATTGAGAGGGTATTTACTTTCTTTGGTGTGATAAGTGACTCCTCCTTATTAGGGGATGTCTCTACACAAGTAAGCTCCTCTTCACTAGAAGATTCTTCTTCTTCTCCTCCTTTTTTCTTGTTGTTTTTCTTCTATTTCTTTTTTTTCTTCTTCTGATGAACTAAGGTTTGTGCCATCAGATTTGGGGCGGGCTTTCTTCATTAGAGTGATTTTTAGGGTTGTTTCTTCTCTCTGTCTTTAATTGATGACATAGAACTTCACGTGATGAATCAGAAGTCATTTCCGTCATCTATTCTGGTAATGGTAAAGACACACTCTTCCTTTTTCTCACATATGTGTGCAAAATTTGATATCTTTACGTATATAGAAGATGACTTTTTAACTGAGGATGTAGTAGTGGGCTTCGTTTGGGTTTTTGGAGTAACTATTTCAGATGGCTCTAGGATAGACGATTTTGGTCATTGTTCATGGCGTAAGGTTTCACCATGGCTAGAACAAGGGGTCCATGGTTTCTTTCAACCTTTCGATTTTGTGTATGCCATTTCAAAGAAAGAAGATTGAAACAAATTTTGAGAGACTTGAAAGAGACAGAGTTAGATTGCAATGAGATAGAAGGAGTTTCAAGGGATGACGAAGATAAGTAGAAAGAAGTAATTTTTTTGGCATATTCCAAACAATTTATTAGAGTAGGTTTCTTATGAAGATGAAGGATCGTAAACATTCTCAGAGGTTTGATCATTTTCGTATCTTCTATCAGACATTTACAAAGAGTTGATAGAACTGTGCGCATATTTTGAAACCAAAAAATGATATTGCTTAGTAACTTCCTCTTCAAGACAAGGTTACTCTTCCTTTTTGCACTGATAGGAGGCTTCTATGTAATACATTAGAAGGAGCCTGCTAATATCTACAAAAGGAAGTAGCATAAAATTTTAAAGCAAAGAAGTTAGATGTCTGATGGTCTGCACATACCAAGCTCTTTCCTTAACAAACAAAATCTATCATCTGAAAGTGGTTTAATAAAGATGTCAGCTACTTGATTTTTAGTGTTAACATGCAATAATTCAATATTTCCTTCTAAGACTTGATCTTTAAGAAAGTGATGTTTAACTTTTATATGCTTAGTCCTAAAATGATGCATAGGATTTTTACATAAATTAATTCCACTTGTATGGTCCATAATATGGGAATATGACTAAAGTTTAGAGAAAAATCTTGGAGTTGATATCTCATCCACAAAATCTAAGCACAACAACTAGCAACTGCTATATATTTTGCTTCACTTGTTGAAAGTGTTATGTAATTTTGTTTTTGCAGGACCAAGAAACTAAATATCCAACAAGGAATTTACAATATCCAGTTATACTTTTTTTGTCAACCTTATCACCTGCACAACCTGCATCATAATATCCAACTATATCATATTAATCAATTTTTTGATATCATAATCTAAAGTCCATGGTTCCAAGAAGATAATGAAAGATTCTCTTGACTACTGGAAGGTGACTTTCTTTAGGATTTGACTGAAAGAGTGCATAAAGACACACACTAAGCATAATATCTAGTCTTGAACTTGTAAGACATAGAAGTGAACCAACCATTCCTTTGTATTTTGTCTCATCTATAGCCTTACCTGCTTCATCCTTATCAAGCTTAGCTCTAGTATACATTGGTTTAGTGTTTTGAAATTGATATTTCTTGTGAAGCTCTTTTGTGTACTTGCCTTCACTAATGAAAATGCCCTTTTCTGTTTGTTTGATTTGTAACCCAAGGAAGAAGGATAGTTCGTGCATCATACTCATTTCAAACTCCTCTTGTTTAAAATTAAAAATTCTTCACAAAAAATGGATTAGTAGCACTGAATATTATGACACCAACATATATTTAAACTATTAGTAAATCATTATTCTTTTTCTTAATTAATAAGGTTTTATCTACCTTTCCTCTTTAAAAGTTATTCTCAAACAGAAAAGTACTTAACTTGTCATACCATGCTCAAGGGGCTTGTTTTAGACTATACAAAACTCTTGTAAATTTCATCATATAATTTAGATGGCCTGTGTTCTCAAACCTAGAGGTTGCTTAACAAACCCTTCTTCGTTAATATATCCATTTAAGAAAGAACTTTTAACATCCATTTGGAATAATTTAAATTTTCTATAAGATACAAAAGCAAGTAAAATTCTGATAGACTCTAGTCTAGCAACATTTGCATAAGTCTTATAAAAATCAATACCTTTTTGTTGGTTATAGCCTTGAGCAACAAGTTTAGCTTTATTTCTTACTAACTTACTATTTTTGTTAAGTTTGTTTCTAAATACCCAATAAGTTTCAATGACTAACTTGTTTTGTGGACGAGGTACCAGATTCCAAACTTGGTTCTTTTCAAATTGGTTCAGTTTATTTTTTATAGTTGAAGTCCAGTTTTCGTCAACAAGTGCCTCTTCAATAGTCTTGGGTTTAAGTTGTGAAACAAAAGTAACATAATTGCTTTTGAAAGATGATACAATTCTTAGACTTTCAAGAGGGTCTCCCATAATGTATTGAAGTGTATCAAGACTTCTCCATTCTCTTGGTGTCCTTCTACTATGAATATCTAGTGTTCTTTTTTGCATAGGTTCCTGTTAAGGTGTATTTAGAGCAGGATTCTTTTCTATCCTAGATTTAGACGGACCTTTTTAATCTTGTGATTTTGAAGGCACTACTGGTTCAGTTTGAGTTTGTGGCGTATTTTTAGGAAATAAAGGATGCTTTTCATAATCTGAATTAGCAGCTGTTGTTGAGGGTAGTGCTTCATCGAATACTATATGTATTGATTCTTCTACCCTTTTGGTTCTTTTGTTATAAACTATAAATCCTTTGCTAATAATGTTGTATCCTAAAAAAATAGCTTTATTAGACCATCCATCAAATTTTCCAAGGTCGTCCTTACTATTATTTAATACAAAACACTTACAACCAAAGACCCAAATGTAGCAAACATTCAACTTTCTTCCTTTTCACAGCTCATAGGGGATCTTTTTGAGAATAAGCCCAATAAGAAACCTTTTTAGAATATAACAAGTAGTAGATATAGCTTCTACCCAATACCACAAGGTAGACCACTTTCACATAGCATAGTCCTGGCCATATCAGCAAAGGTCCTATTCTTTCTCTCAACAACTCCATTTTACTAAGGAGTCCCTGGATATGAGAAATTATGAGCTAAGCCATTATCATCTTAGAAATCTTCAAATTTTCTATTATCAAATTTTCCTTCATAATTGCTCCGAATTGAAGTAATAGAGTATTCTTTTTCAATTTGATTTTTTCTACAAAACTTCTCAAAGACTTCAAAAGCTTCATCCTTATTTGCTAGGAAATAAATCTATGTAAATCTTGAATAATAATCTTTTATAACAAAACTATAGTGTTTACCACCAAAGTTTTGGGTTCAAGTAGGACCAAATAAATCCATATGTATGTTGGAGTTATGTAAATATAGTGCCCTGGAAAGCAAGTGTATTTACATGTAACTTTATCTTCTTCAGTTACAGT
>JANZLC010000009.1:779344-826918 GCA_026413385.1 Erythroxylum gracilipes
TTTTCATTAATATTATGTACAATAAATCTATGTTTTAGATTCATTCAATTAATATGAAACATGAATTTTTCTAAGATGAAATGCTTTCTGATGTAATCAAAATTTAACTTCAATCAATTACAAAAATCTCTTTAAATTAATAAATATTAATTTATCGGTTACTTAATATCTCTATAAAATAATAAATATCATGATCCCGACAATATTAATTTATAGAGGTTTTAATGTAATAGGAAAGATGCATCAATAGCCTTTATGTATTAAACCATACTCAATGAAAACACAAAGATATGATATCTTGGAAATTTTGTTTTTTTATTCATAATTTCTCAAGTATGGGAAGCAATTGCAATAAAAATTCTTTAAACTCCTATATTTTAGATCATGGTTAAACAATTCAAAATAAGGAGTTTTCATGTTCAATATGGATGATGACATTCTATCAATTAAAAAGGTGGCTGTTAGAAAAGTATCAATGCAAAATTTAAGAGGAAGATGAGCTTGAAATAAGAGTGTTAGACTAGTTTTTTCAATGTGACAGTGTTTCATTTTGGCAACGCCATTTTTTCATAGAAGTGTAAGGGCAAGAAAATTGATAATGTATGCCACGATTTGACAAGTAATTTTCAAATACAATTGATGTGTATTTTCCTACAACTTCACTTTGAAATATTTTTATTTTTCTTTGAAAAAGTTTCAACTTATTTTTGGAATTTAAAAAAGCATTCATTGAAATCATATTTTCGTTTTAAAGGAAATAACCAACTATAACGGGTGCAGTCATAAACAATAAAACATGTTATGCGTTGAATAGGAGTGCCACATTCATTTGTGCCAAATACTTTGAGGTGCTCATTTTGGGAATGCAATAAAAGCTTGCAAATTATCATTTAAGGCATAAAGAACTTCACATTTTCCCTTTTTAACTGGAATCTTTCCTTGTTAATACTGACATAAAAAATTTAGAAGCATAAAAAATAATACTACAAGCATTATCTTCAGTTAATTTTTCTACAGCTATAAGATTCTTTTTAATGTTAGGAACAATTAAAACATCTTTAAGGTTCAAGGTTCCATTGTTAGTTTCAATTTTTCCTTCTCAAATATGGGAAATATTAAGACTTTCACCATTTCCAAAAAAAAACAATGTTTATACCGTTTTATCTTTTAATTTTGGTGAGTTTACCTAGATCATTTACCATATGTGCGGTTGTGTTCAAGTCTACATGAAAGGCTTTGTGAAGCTAATCTTCAGGTTGGAAGGAATGGTCAAAACAATTCCAATATTGAATTGCAGAGTGATTGGCCTTGCCATGTATTTGGCAAGTTACATATGTTTTCAATTATTTGTTGTGATTATGGCCATTGGTTATTAGTTTCCTTATATTTCTATTATTTGAATGATAGTTTAAGTGAGGAAAGGAAATATGTCAAGTTGCAAAATTGAATCCTCTACCATGAGAGCTAATTCTTCCACCAATTTTGCCACCTTGTCCTCTTTAATTGATGAAAGCTTGGTCATGTTAAGGTAAGCTATCTTAGTCATTATTATTGGTATAATACATTTTTTATGTGCTTCTAAAGCTAACATAAACTACTAGAAGGAAAGATATAGGGGCTTTATGAGCATAACAATTTTGAAGTCTTGATATTTTGGCCTAAAACCTCTAACTAATTAAAATACTTTCTTCATTTCATTTATAATTTACTTGATGGCATTAAGACTATCACAAAGCTTTATTTCTTAATGTATTCATCAAGGGAGAGATTTCCCTTTATAAATGACATTAAGGTTTCATTCAAGACCATTTCCTTTTGCATAGTCATAGGAAGAATTTGTCTTTGCTAGATTTTAAAGAGACAAGGACATCAATGTTAATGTTTCTCAATAAAAATGTTCTTATGAGACCATCATTTCTTTTCAAAATGACATGGTTATGATTTGATTCAATTATTTTGTCATCTTTTCTTATTTCAGTAGGTGGTTCGCTACCTTTAATAAGGAGATGAAACATGTTATGTGTTGAATCAATAGCTCCATCCATGATTGCCAAAGCATGTAGTTCATGTTGTCTAGTTTCAAAGAGATTAGACTAGAACATTGGTAAAGAGTTTGAAACGAGAATTCTGGTACATATTCAAATTTAGTGAAAGAGGAAGTGGCCATTAAAAATGATTTTTCCCAGCTCTTGTAAGGCTCTGATATCATAAAAGATTTTAAAAGACAATGTAATTCTTATTCCATGCCTGTACCAATATAATAGAGTAAGTGATTGAATATATAACAGAAAGGAAAAAAGATTAGCTCTTAGAATTAGGACAAAATAAAGTTTGACTGATTCCTAAAGATATAATAGCATATTACATAATATTAGAAAAATTCTTCTAATTTGCTAAAGGGGGAGAAATATCAGTTGATTTATATATGGAGTATATCATTATCCCATTGTACTCACAAAGGAAAACATATCTGCCAAATATGAAAATTTTAAAACATTTAAACTATGATGTTCTTAAGTTTCAATGCGTCATAATTAAAGATTATCCTATCATTTTTAAGATAATATATGTTTTAAAATACATGTAAACATTAATTTAAGAAAATTCTACAAAGGCCTTCATTTTCTTAAATTTAAAAGGCTTTATAAAAAAACTATTTGTTTCCTTAAACAAACATATTAAAAAATATCTCATATAAGCTGGATCATAACATTAAGCTTAGTAGAAATATTCAGGTTGAAAAATAGTCCAAACAAGTTTAGATGAAGTTATTGTATATATTGTGATCTCAAACTAATGAATGAATTACATGTTAATATAATCACAAACAATAATTAGAATATTTTTAAACATTCATATTTATATTTATTTAAACGTTTATGACTAATTCAGAGTTAGGTCATTACATGATTATTACCTTAAAAAACACATCTCTAATTAGAGAAAATGATTTGAATTGGTTACAATAAGATTTTTAAAGTTAAATTACAGTTGATATCCTTGAATATATGCACATTTCCAGCTAAAACGTTGAAAAAAGCTAGAAAAATAATTTTCTAAAAAGAATATAGAAAAATACTCATTTGTAAACTTCATTTGTTGTTTTACTTCACTTTATGCATAGAATAAAAAGTTCTTAAAGAAAGAAATATAAGAACTTTGGATTATAGCAGCCTAAGTATTTTATTTTTAATAATCAACAATTTCATTAGCTCTCACAACTTTTTCGATAAGCATAAAAAGGCCATAAACATTTGACCCTTCCTTTCACTAGTATCATTTTCAAATTAAAAAAGTTTGGAATATGCAAAATGTCACTAATAATATTTGAACCCAAACGAAAACCAACAAAAATGCTAGGCAACAAAACCATCCTCTCTATAGGAAATTTTCTTTGACTTCTCTATCAAAGCTAATGAGAACAATGCAAAGGTCTTAATGTGCTTCATCCTTTGGCTACCTCTATGCAAAGTGACATATTCTTCTAAACTTATTGATCTACTTCTTCTCCGATTATCTCGTTTTCAAACTCTTCTTCTCTCGGTCAGGTTACTTTTGTCTTCCTACTCTTTTTCATTTTACCGCCCATACATCATTCTCATTTTGACATTCTAATCATTAGCCTTTTTGCCTACTTTTCCTGCCTTTTTCCTCTTTAGGGTCTACTGCCTAACCATGCAGAATTTAACTGCCCAAGGTCATGAGGAATTCCTACCCTTGCCCTCCTGAAATTATCCTGCTTGATCTCCATATCAAGAAACTCCTCCACACCACAGACCAAACCTCTCTCGTCTAACCCCACTAGTCCCTTGCTTCACGACCCCCCTCAACCACAATCTTTTCAAACCCCTCTAGCCTATTCACCTATTACTTTTGTACCCCAGAAAATTTAGAAATAGGTAGTCAAAGTTACACTTTCATTGCACCTTTCTTTCCTTCCTTTGAAGGAGATAGATGGGAAATATGTTGTTTATCTAAAACTTAATATTCTAGAAGCAGGAGCTCGTAGCTGGGAAGCCATACTAATAGATTTCTTTTTTGATCAACGTCCACCATTTTCGGTCATTCATTTGTAGGCACAGAAGCCATGGAAGATTAAAGAATTGTGTGATGTCTTATTAACTGAAGAAAATCATATTCTGTTCACTTTGACGCCTACTTCAATAACCTAAAAGGTTCTTGAAGAAGGTCCTTAGCATATAGGTGATCAGCCCATTTTTCTTCAACTTTGGCAGCCTGGTCTGCAGCTAGATAATATCAAAATTAACAACATCTCGGTCTGGATTAATTTCCACAATGTGCCTCTCGAATATTGGTCCACACAAGGCTTGAGTGCTCTAGCAAGCTTCATTGGGAAACCACTTTATTTTGACTAGAATACGGTTCTGAAGATATGCACGACTCTGTGTTAGTGTAGAACTCTAAAAGGATTTACTAATTAAAATATAGATAATGAGATTCGAAGAAGCGCATGCCCTTAGAGAAGATAGTGTAGCAGTCTCCTATCAGTGGAAACCACAACCTAAGCATCAAGGGAAAGTGTGGAAGGAAATGGATAAAAAAATTTAGACTGTGAGCTATGGTGGAATAATGGGATTATTCACTGATAATGATGTAAACTCAGATAATGTACTGATTGAGAAGCCAGACAAAACAACTTCTATTGATGAGTTGAATACTACATTTGTTGACTCGACATTAGATAGAATGTGCACATTAGAGAACCAATATCCCATCACAGTAGCCGATGATGTAGAGCCATGTGCAACTCTTTTAGCATCCCCAGTGGCCATCCTAGAAGATAATATTATAGTAAATTATCCTTCCTCAAGTGAGATACTTCCTTTCACCCCGAAGTCCATCCAAGAAATTTATCCAGGACTTGAGGAGTAGAACTAGATTTTCCAACTAATTGAAAGATGTAGATCTTAGTGGAGTAACAATGGCTCTAAAAACAATCACTCTTAATATGTCCATTATTGTCTGAAATGTCCAAGGTTTAAATTTTCATACAAAGCAAGTTGTTTTATGGGATTTTTTCATAAGGGAAAAGCTTTTATTAGTAGGATTACTAGAAACCAAAATAAAGTTAAAGAATATTGTTAAGTTTTTATCAGGATTGGGTTGGAAATTCATCACCAATCATGCTTATCACTTTCTTGGTAGAATTATCATATGTTATAAGGCTGATGAGGTCTCTGTGGAGCTCCTTGATTCCACGAACCAAGTAATGCACATAAAACTCACCTTCTTGAAGGAAACTTCTGTCATTATCGCCTCTATTATTTATGCCATCAATTTTGGATTCCAACAAGATACATTTTGGACTGATCTCCATATCTTTAGCATGGATATTTGTTTGCCTTGGTTGATATGTGGTGATTTTAACTCTATTTTCTATCGACTTGAAGTTAATGGAAACTGTAATATTAGAAATTAAACTGAATAACTCAAGTTATGCGTGGATCAATTGGGTGTGACATACTTGAGGTCGTTTGGAAACAAGTTTACGTGGTCTAACAAACAAAGCTCAACTTAGTTCATCCAAAAGAAACTTGACCGAGCTTTAGTGAATGGCAGATAGCTCAATCAATTTCCCTATAATAACACAAACTTCCTGGATCTATTAATATCATGCTATAACCCTATCCGTATTGAAAATTTGTTTCAATGCACAACACGAAAATTTCCATTTAGATTCAATAATTACTTGAGAAATGTTCCAGGTTTTTTGATGCATATAAAAGAAGTTAGGACTGCTCTTTTTAGGGCACTAAGCAGTACACCTGCATCCAAAAATTGAAACTTATTAAGCAAGAATAGAAGAGGATGCAATATTTGAGGGGCTCAATTGAACATGCTTTGTCTAAAACTATAGATGACCTTACAGAAGTTCAAAGGAAACTTGCATTATCTCCCTAAGATCCTCAACTCCTGGCAACTAAAAAACAAAAATTATCGCATTCTATGATCTCTATACAAAACCATCATTCATTGATTTAGAAAAGAGCAAGGATAAACTAGCTTAGAGATGGACATAAGTGCACCAAATTCTTTTTTAATTCTATTCAGATTTGACGGAAATTGAAATCACATCAATTAAATAGAGCAGTTGATGATCAAGAGATTGGGGAAGCTTTGTATAAAATGCATGGCACGAAAGCACCTAATCTAGATGGTCTTAATGGTTGTTTCTATTAGAAAACATGGAACATTATTGGTTCTTTCATCAAGCAAGCAATGAATAAGTATTTCACAAAGGCAGTCCTTCTTCAGGAAGTTAATCAAAATTTTCTATGTCTGATTCTGGAGACCTCTTGTCCCAATTTCTTCAGTGAATTCATGACAATCTCTTGTACCAACTTCTTGCATAAACTAATTTCAAAGATCCTTGCATCTAGATTGAAACATGTTCTCAACTAACTCATAAGTGATAACTACGGAGCTTTTATTAGTAACCGACATATAGGTGACAATATATTGATTGTTCAGGAATTACTGCATGGCTATTCCCAAACCAATTCACCTCTGAACTGTACCATCAAAGTTGATTTTCATAAGGTGTTTGACAGTGTGAGTTGGAGTTTCTTATGGAAGATGATGCAATTTTTGGTTTCCCATCTATATTAATTAAGTACATGGAATTGCTCAATATAATCATCCGACATGAAGTAGCTAAGAACTCAAAGTTCAAATACCATTTAAAATGTAAGAAGCTTAACATAACTAACCTCTCTTTTGTAGACAATTTACTATTCTTTTATAGAGCCACTTATGATTTAGTTAGTACCTTCAAGAAATCTCTAACCGTGTTTAAGGAATGTTCAGGGTTGAGCATCAATTTGACTAAGAGTCACTTAATATTTTTGAAGGGTGCAACTTCTATGACCTCAAGCATAATCTCACTTATTTGTATGGAAGAGAAACCTCCACCCCTACTCTATCTGGGGATCCCAGTTTCCACAAGGAGATTAACAATACTAGAATGTTATCCGCTAGTGGAGAAAATTCAGAAGAGAATAGGGTCCTGGGTGAATCAATTTCATTTGTAGGGAAAATTCAGCCCATCCAATTGATTCTTAACTCTTTGTATGTTTATTGGGGATCACATATTTTTCTTGCGGGTCATTATGTCCATTGAAAGATTACTTAAGGATTTTTTATAGAACCATACAATGGGCACTAAATAGTATGCTAAAGTTAAATGGTCAGACATTTTCTTTCTAAAGATCGAAAGAGGCTTAAACATTCATCCTATGAAACTCACCAATTATATCCTCATTTTGAAATGGTTATGGGGGATTCTGGAAGATAGGCAAACACTTTGGATACGATGGCTTCAGTCGTATTTCCTTAAAGGCAGAAATACATGGGTAGTCTATAAGAACAATATCAAGTCTTATTGTTTGAATTAGTTACTTCATCTGAGGAACCAAGTTTAGAATCAAGTTACTTGCACCATTGGTAATGGGAAGCTCATTTCTTTATGGTTTGATAATTGGACAGGTCAAAGACCTTTAATTCAATCTCCACATATACTTAGATGTTCTTCCTTTCCTCTCCACACTACAATGGACTCTTTCATCCATGACTATAGTTGGATTTTTCTAGATAACCTTAGACACTTACAACCCCAATACCATCCCTCTCACTCCCCAGGCACTTTCTTTTGGCATGGCAAGCCAACTAGTAAACTAGCAAACAAAGTCATTAGGACTTATTAAGGGTATGGAAACTAGAGGTATTCTGGCATAGAATCATTTGACATAAAATGATTTTACTAAGAACCTCCTTTCTCTTATGGCTCACTGTACAAAATTGGTTGAATACGACTGATTGGATCGGGAATTTAAGCATCAATTCCATGATCCCCCTCTGTAAAGTCCTGGAAGAATTAAGAGATCACTTATTTTTTATGTGTGAGATGACTAATACGATATGGCAAGTTGTCATCATACGCAGTGGGTCTCTTATCGAAAAGCACGACATCTTTGACGTTATTCATTGGTTGTCGTCTCAATCACCTAATGTGATCTCGTCCCACATTATAATGATTAGTATGTGTGTCTAAACTATCAAGAAAGAGAGAAATGCTAGGTGATTTGATTCCAAGTCCAAGCCTATAGACGTTCTTACCTTGGAAGTGCTAGACGGTATCTAAGAACTTGTGGTGCTACACAGCCTCCCCACCAACACTAACATTCTCTAGATTATTTTCTTTTGATTATGATATCTTGTTCAGTTAATTAATGTCTGATGTTCGCATGGTTTTAAAGGGTATTCCCCAAGTAACGTTGTAAGGCCTTCACTCTTTTTACATTTAAATGCATTCTATTTTTTCTTTATTAAAAAAGGTAGGCAACAATGATTTTTTAATAAATTTTACGCATATATCTATGTAAATATATTTACTGACACAAAATTAATTTAATTAAAATAGAGATATAATATGCATAATGACGTTAAAGATGCAATAAAATATTATAATTTTAGTGATACAATTATATACATTGACATCTAAAATTTAATAATACAATTATGCGTATTAACTTTTTAAATTAAAATGGTAGTTATACATGCAATTATATTAAATTTCAAATATTAAGTAGTGTATTATAAGTCACAATATTAAAAAGTTGTACTAATACTATTTGTTTGTTGATTACTATGTATGTTAAAATTTAAAATTATCAACTTGTCATTGACAATTCAAAAAATATTGATTTTTAAAATTTCAAAAGAATATAAATGAGTTATTCATTAAATTTAATATTTTACAAATATTTTTATAAATTATGAAAGTCCATTTTTATTAAATTTAATATTTTACAAATATTTATATAAATTATGAGAGTTCATTCTAAATATTAAAAAATTAATTTTCATTTTATACAAAATAAAATATAATGTAAATGTTTGAATCTTAAAGGAACGCAATAATTGTAACTATTTCTTAATTGCAAAATAAGAATAGTTCTTACAATTATGTATGTATTTATGTAGTTATCTTAGATATAAATTAAGTAGTAAAGTTTAAAATTAATATCAATTACTGTCTAGGAAAGTTTTATTTCTTAAAATTTATCTCACTAAATTAAATGTAATGGAATAAAATAAAACATGTCAAGAAGCCCTTCACATCCTGCAATCTGAGTATAACTATGTAAGTCATTGACGATAATGTCACTATTGTTGTGATCCTTCTTTTTGTTAATCGATCGAATGAATTTGATAATGAAAACACATGCAAGAGGGGGTGAATTGTATGTGACTTGAAAATTTTGCAAGTTAATATTAATTCATATAAATGATAGGAGCATGTGAAATTTAAAATAAAAGGAATCTGTTAAAAATTAAAAAAAAAGAGGAGCCTCTTGCAAATTGAAAACAACAATAACTATAATGCAGAAATTTAAAAGTTAGGGAAAGAGAAAGAATGATACCACCAATTTATACTAGTTCAGCTTATAACCAATCCTATGTCCAATTCACAATTATCCAATTTGAGTGTTTCACTAATAATGTCCAAGTAGTAATTTGAAGAGCCTCTCCAAGCTCATAAGTATATCTTTTTCAAGGTTCTTCAACCTTCCACACTAGTAGTATTTACTAAGCGTCTTCAAGCTCTCAACAAATGAAAATAGGATTTGCTCAATATGAGCTTTGATGAATATTGATATCTCTCTTGATAGAGTGTTTTCATTTTCTAAAGCACAAAAGGTATAAAGTGTAATTTTTTAGAGTAAGTATTGATACTACATATATATTTCTGAAATTTGGTATCTACCCACAAAAGGTATAAAGTTTGATTTTTTAGAGTAAGTATTTATACTACAGATGTATTTCTGAAATTTGGCATCTATTCGAACACAATATCTCTCCATTAAATAAGAATTCCTCCAGCTAGTCGTTGCTTCAATCAACTAACTGACTAAATTGGCTTTGAATCTATCAAAACATCTTCCTCACTATCTTTGACAAAATCTCCAAATATCTGGTTGTTTGGATACTCTTTTGATTGTGTCTTGATATCGACTATCAAATTAGGTGAACTGAAGGTTCCTTCGACTATATAGAAAAGATAGTAACTTATCCATTCCAGATTTTATGGAATCGTTTCTGACTATTTGGGTAGGTTTGTTAGTTTAGGTCCTATAAAAATGGAATTGATAAATGTTTATCCTTTAATTTCACACAGATAACTAAATTTTATAACTTCTTTAAATATATCGTTATCTTTTATGGAATAATCCAAATAAATTTGAATTTTGAAATGTAACTAAATTTGAAATGTTATTGATTGTTATCATCAAAATCATTAGTTCAAAAGCCTTGAGCTAACAATGTCTCCCTTTTTGATGATGACATGCAATAATAGATATATTTTTCAAAAGATTCAAGTAAAAATGAAGGATTTTGAAAAATATCTGTAATCTTTATATGTAGGTCCTTACTATTAACCATGATTAGAAGGAGCCTCTTATTACTGTTAAGATACTTAGATGCAAGTATATGAATATCAAACCCCTATCATATGATCATTAATAGGTTTCAAAGCATTTCAAAATTATTAAAGCAAAATATATAATCTCCTCCACTCTCCCCCTTTGTCATTATCAAATAGAATGAGACAAAACTGAACAAAACAAGCAGAATAACCATGCAATTATAAAAAAAAGCATAAATATTCAAAGTTAAAATCATGAACAAAAGTCAAAGTTATTCACATAAGATGTTAAAATGAGTATGTTCTTCATCGAAAATTTTCCTTAAGAGAATTAATAATCGAAGAAGATACTGCTTGTCATTAAGTTGATCCTACATTCTAGTTATCTTACCACTCATTGGTCCTGATTGAGCAGATGTCCATCAGTTATTGATGAAAAACCATACTGTTTGCATCTTGAGGAGTGATAGGAGCCTGTTTCTTTAGAGCAGGACCAATGACATCTGCTACCCTTTCAATCTTCTTTTCCACCAGATATTATCTTTCAGATCATAGCCAAATTGAAAGGGAATTGATGAATGGTACGAGTACTTAGTAGGATCGTACCATTCCAATTTGTCAAAAGACACATCATAAGAAGAAAGTATCTTAGTAAGTAATTCTTGCAACTACCTTTATCCAACATAAAATGCATAATCATTACTGAAAGGTTCATCAAGTTAACTTTTAAAAAATTGTAAATAACATATGTGTCCAGTAAACTGCACCGTTCAACTGAGCTACTTCTTAGAAAAAGTGAATTAGCAGATAAAGATGTAAGGCATTGTGGCAATAAGTCCAACTCTTTACACCAAGGTCTCCCATCTTGTGTGTTTTTTTTTTGTTAAGACAGAAAAATTTCACTACATCTCCTGTATCTAAATTAGCAACATCCCACTTATAACAAAGAAAAGAAATTTTTTCCTACGGGAGCTATATCCAACAAAATTTTCAAAATTTCCTCAGTAAGTAATATTTCAAATTCATGCACCCAAGATATAATTGGCAACTTTCCATTTATAATTTCCCTTTTCATATGTGTATAAAACAAATAAACCAACTCATCACAGACAGACTCATTTAAGCTCAAGAAATTATGCCATCTAACAGAAAGAAAGTAAGGGAAAATAGGAATACCAATGTTATCAAACAAGAGGTGAGGTAGAATCCTTCCAGCAACTACTTTCCTTTTCTTGTAATATGCTTTGTACCTTTCTTCAGCTTCTTTGGATTGAAAGGATTTTGGAGGTTTAGAGGGCTCTCCTCTCTCTGTTGGAATATTGTTATTTTTCTTTGACCTTTTACCCTTAGGAATTTCTTTGAAGAAAGATTCCTCTAAAGTGATAGGATCCTCTTTAGTTCTTCAAGAGAATATGCCTTGCCCTTATTTCTTCTCTCTTTCTTTTTAGAGACACTTCTTCCTATCTCGGTGCATCGTTAGTGCCCTTTTCTTTTCCAAGCACAAGCTCTTTTTTAGCCTACATGATGGAGATACTACCTCTAGTTCGTGGAATTCTGACCAGATGATCTGGTTCTTCTTTAGAATCATTGTCAAAGATGACAAAAGATTCTTCAAATAAACTCGAAACAATGGATCCGGGATGAGGAGTTGATGATGGTCTAGGTGACGAGATTTTAGAAGTGGGAGTAGGTTGGTGCTTTGGTGTTGGTGAAGTTGAAGATGAAGGTGAAGGTGAAGGTGAAGGTGAAGATGAAGGTGAAGGTGAAGGTGAAGGTGAAGGTGATAAGGGTCTTCATACTCAAGAAGGAGAGAGGAAACTTACCTTTCTTGGTATAATAGGCAACTTCCCATTACTAGAAACTCTCCCTACATAAGTCGGCTCCTCTTCATTAGAAGATTCTTCTTCTTTCTTCTTCTTCTTCTTCTTCTTCTTTTGACGAGCTAGGGTTTGTGTCTTCTTCTTCTTCTTCTTCTGACGAGCTAGGGTTTGTGTCATCAAAAACAAGGTTTTCTTCATCATAATTTTTTGAAGAATCATATGGCTATTTAGTTTTTGATTCATGATGTTTGGTGGATGAATCAGAATCTAATTCTTCCAGTGGCAAAGAAGAATGAATATTCTTCTTCTTTCTCCCATATGTATGTAAGGGTTTCTTTTGAGTGGATTTTTCTAAAAATTGGGGCTTGTTTATAGAAGACACAATAATGGTTTCAAAATAGGTTTGTGTTGATTCTTGTGTAGGTTACATAGAAGGTTCAAAAACAAAAGATTCAAATGCTTGATCATGGCGTAGGGTTTTGCAATGGCTAGAAGTTGGTTTCCACAATTTCTTTTGACCCCTTCGATTTTGTTCATGCCATTTCAAAAAGGAATGTTGGTAATTTTTGAAGAGATTTGATAAAGAAAGAGTTTGATTATATTAAGATATAAGAAGCTTCAAGGGATGATGAAGATAAGATGTAGGAAGGAACCGTTTCAAAGTATATCGAACAGTTTCCAAGAGTGGGTTTTGTATGAAGATGAAAGAGCATACAAGTTCCCAAAGGTGTGATCGTATCTTCTGTCATTCGTATTAAAATTTAACAACACTGTGTGTGTGTTTTTTTAAAATCTAAAACGACATCATTTAGTGACTACGACCTATGAATAAAGTTACCCTTCCCCTTTTAAATTGATAGGAGCCTTTTAAATAACACATTTAAAGGAGTCTGTTAATATCTGTAAAAGGGAGTAGCGTAAAATCTTCGAACAGAGTTAGATGTCTGATAATCTACACATACTAAGCTTTTTTCTTAACAAACAAATTCTATCTTCTGAAAGTGGCCTAGTAAAGATGTCAGCTACTTGATTTTCAGTATTAGCATGCAATAATTCAATAGTTCCTTATAAAACATGATCTCTAAGAAAATGATGTTTAATTTCTTTATGCTTAGTCCTAGAATGATGCACTAGAATTTTAGATAAATTAATCGCACTTATGTTATCACACAATATTGGAATATAAATAAAATTTATAATGAAATCTTAGAGTTAATGTTTCATCCACAAAATCTGAGCACAACAGCTAGCAACTATTATATATTCTACTTCAATTGTGGAAAGTGTTGTGTAATTTTGTTTCTTGTAGGACCAAGATACTAAACATCCCCTAAGGAACTGACAATAGCCACTTTTTTTTTCCTGTCAACCTTATCACCTGCATAATCTACATCACAGTAGCCAACCATGTTATATAAATCTATTTTTGGGTACCGTAGTCCAAAGTCCATGGTTCCAAGAAGATAACGAAAAATTCTCTTGACTGCTTGAAGATGACTTTCTTTAGGATTTGATTGAAAACATGCATAAGACACATATTAAGCATAATATCTAGTCTTGAACTTGTAAGATATAGAAGTGAACCAATCATTCCTTTGTATTTCATTTAATCAATAGCCTTGCTTGATTCATCATTAGCAAGCTTAATTCCAGTATACAATAGAGTTCCCATTAGTTTAACATTTTCAAACTAATATTTCTTGATAAGTTCCTTTATGTACTTATCTTGAATAATTACAATTCCTATTTCTGTTTGCTTGATTTGCAACCTAAGGAAGCAAGATAGTTCACCCATTATACTCATTTCAAACTCACCCTGCATTAAAGCTGAGAATTCTTCACAGAAAGATGGATTAGTAGCATCAAATATTATATCATCAACATATATTTGAACTATAATTAAATTGTTTTCCTTTTTCTTAATAAATAAAGTTTTACCTACCTTTCCTCTTTTAAAGTTATTCTCAAGTAGGAAGTTACATAACCTATCATACCATACTCAAGGAACCTACTTTAGACCATACAAAGCCTTTGTTAATTTCATCACATAATCTGGATGGTCTATGTTCTCAAAACTTGGGGGTTAATTAACAAACACTTCTTCAGTAATATATCCATTTTGAAAAGTACTTTTGATCTCTATTTGAAATAATTTGAAATTTCCATAGCATATAATAGCAAGTAAAATTCTGATAGATTCTAGTCTAGCAACAGGAGCATAAGTCTTATAAGAATCATTCCCTTCCTGTTGGTTATAGCTTTGAGCTACAAGTCTAGCTTTATTTCATTCTAACTTACCATTTTCGTCAAGTTTGTTTCTAAATACATAACGAGTTCCAATGTCTGACTTGCTTTCTAAATAAGGTACTAGATTCTAAACTTGGCTCCTGTCAAACTGGTTTAGTTCAACTTTCATAACTAAAGTCTAGTTTTCATCAGCAAGTGCCTATTCAACAATTTTTTGTTTTAGTTATGAAACAAAGGAAACATAATTGTTTTTTAAGGATGCCCTTTTTCTTAGACCTTCTAAAGGGTCTCCTAGAATATACTGAAGTGTATGAAGACCTCTCCATTCTCTTGGTGTTCTTCTACTATGAGTATATGGTGTCTTTGTAATATAGGAGCCTATTAAGGTGTACTTGGAGAATGAGCCTTCTCTATCCTAGTTTTAGAAGGACCTTCTTGATCTTGTGAATCTAAAGGCACTACTTGTGCAATTTGAATTTGTGGTGTATCTTTAAGAACCAAAGGATACTCTTCATCATCTAAATCAGCAATTGTTGTTGAGGGTAGTGTTTCATCAAATACTACATGTATTTATTATTCTATCCTCTTAGTCCTTTTGTTGTAGACTCTAAATCCTTTGCTAATAGTGTTTTACTCCATAAATATAGCTTCATCTAATCTTCCATCAAATTTGCCACGATTTTCCTTACCATTATTCATCACAAAACACTTACATCCAAAAGCTTGAAAGTAGGCAATATTCAACTTTATTCCTTTCCACAACTCATAGGGGATCTTTTTAAGAATCGGCCTTATAAGACATTTGTTTAGAATGTAACTGGCAGTAGATGCAACTTCTACCTAGTATCCATAAGGTAGCACACTTTCACACAGTATGGTCCTACCCATATCAGTAAGGGTCTTGTTCTTTCTCTCAATAGATCCATTTTGTTGAGGAGTCCTTAGACATGAGAAATTATGAGTAATACCATTATCATCACAGAAATCTTCAAATATTTTGTTATTAAATTCTCCTCTGTGATCATTCCAAATAAAAAGTAAAGCAATATCCTTTTTCAATCTGAATTTTTTTGCAAAACTTCTCAAAGACTTCAAAAGCATCATCCTTTTTTACTAGGAAATAAACCTATGAAAATCTAGAATAATGATCTATTATAAAAAAACTATAATGTTTACCACCAAAATTTTGGGTTCTAGTAAGACCAAATAAATTCATATGTATAAGTTCAAGTGGTTGGTTGGTAGATACAACATTCTTGGGTGCAAAGCTACTTCTAACTTGCTTTCCTTTAAGCATGCTTCACAAACCTGATTATTCTCAAAGTTTAAATTTGGTATACCTCTTACTAATTCATTCTTGGATAGTTTTGACAAAATGCTCATGCTAGCATGTCCAAATCTTCTATACCAGATTAATGAATCCTTTTCTGAAGAAACAAACCACTAAACTTTTTGAGAGACGTGTCTTCTAATTGAGCACAATATATATTATGATTTCTAGGAACAAAAAACACTATTTTATTTTTATTTTTATCAATTATTTCATAATAAGATGTATAGAATGTGGCTTTATATCTGTTAGACCCTGAAAATTTTTCTTTAAGTTAAGCATGATTTAAAATAATTTTTTAGGTTTATTGGATTAACTATTTTTAGAGTTAATTGTTATGTCAAGTTATTAGGATTTATTGAATGGGTGAATGGAATTAAAGTGTTAATGTAATAAGGATATGTGAGGACATTTTTGGGAGATCACTTAAGTATAAAAGAACATAATCTTATAAGGAAGGGTAAAATGGACTTTTGAGGCTCATTAAGGGTAGAAATGGAAGAAGAATATGTTTGTCTTGCTTGTTAAGAAGATAAAATTGTGAATTGAAGGGGGAGAAGAGTGAAAAATGAAAATAAGAGAGAGGAAAAGAAGTTTCGGTGAAAGAAGAAAAGAAGAGAAATCAAGTTTGTTAAGGTAGGTTAACCATCTCTTTTTCTTACTTTAGTAAAGAAATGGGTTATGTTGAGGATGAAGGAGTTACAGAGAGAAAGGGGTTTGTGTAGGGAATGAAAGGTTTGTCTTAGAAGAAGATGAGTTGAGAGAACCCAATTGATTTTAGGGTTTCTAAAATAGATCTTAGGTTTTCTAACCTAGATGTACTATGGGTAGGTTAGATATGGGCTTAATTTGTGTGTAAGTTTATGAGTTATTAGAATGTTGTTTTGAATGAAACTTTGGTTGTTTTAGGAAACCAAGAGAATCCTACCTAAGAGCAAGGAGAAAGGTAAGCTTGACTTGGATTTTTGCAAGCTACTTAGGTGGGTAATGTATTTATAGTTTTGTGTGATTGGGGCACATTCTTGCCTATGTGTGTGTATGTGTGGATGTATAAATCTAAATTGATTTTGTGGGAATTTGATAAAGTATAATGATCTTTATTTGTTATAAATTGGAAAAGGTTATAACATTTTGTATAAACAAAAAGAAGTGAACGCATGAAGGTATAAGCATTTGATAAAATGATTTTTTATAGCATAATTATGTTCTTCTGTTTGGGCAAGAGTGGAACCATTTTGCTCGTCATATGCACGTTGAGAAGAGCCTTCTCCCGACTGCCCACTTGTGGCATATGAGCTCCGAAAAATGAACTTATTTTGTTCATGGGGTAAACTTTGGTTTCTTCATTCTGTTTACATGGAACCCTCGAAATAATTGTTGTGTATTGCATAATTGAACTGCCAAGTATGAAGCATTTGAGTATATATATTATGAGTTATGAGCTAAATTAATAAATGTTAAATGGTTGGATTTTATATATCTACATATATACGTGTACATATGGTTGACTTTGGTCAATTGCCAATGGCTATAAATAAATTAGCCACTGAGCTGTGTAGCTCACCCTACTATTCCCTCCTCAGTTGCAAAACAAGGGGGTTAGCAATCCTTGCAAGGCATCGGTAGCTCCAAGATATTAGAAACTTTTGTAACTAAATTAGTCGATCACTTTTGGATAGCTTTAAAAGCATGTTAAACATTTAGTGTCCAATGTATTCCGCATTTTGTGTTAATCCTCTTATTATAATGTTATGATGTAATAAAGTTATGTATGAACTTTTTTGATTTAGCAATGAAAAGTTCCCCAGATGCATATGCATGTTTCTTTTGTGGTTGTATGTTTCAAATTTTAAGTCTTTCATAGGTGTAGGATTTGCGTTCAGACTTTAAGAGGAAATATGGACTAATCTAGGTGGAAGTAGAAGATGTCTCCAAGAAAGCTGTAGGTCATGCTTTTATCTTTCCAACGGTATATAGTATGATATTTTTGGACATCTGAGTTTAACGTTAAGGTCCTTATAAGGGAAGATGTTCAAAAGTATAGTCGTATTGTCTGTGAAGACGTATCGTCATTGATGACATCATATCGTCTATGATGACGTCATATAGTCTAGTGAAGATGTATCTTCTTTTGCTTTTTGTTTCTTCTTCTTTTTGTCCTTTTTCTTTTTTCTTCTTCTACTTTTTGCTTCCTCTACTTTTTGTTTCGTCTATTTATTGCTTCTTCTACTTTTTGCTTCTTCTGTTCTTCTGCTTTTTGCTTCTTCTACTTTTTGTTTCTGTTAAATGTCTCTGAATGCTGGGCTTCGGAAGCGGGGTCCAGCATTGTTTGGTATCAAAGTAGATAGAAATGTGTTTGTTCATGTCATATGAATGTCTAAATGTTGGGCTCCAGAAACGAGGCCCAGTATTGTTAGGTATTAGAGCTTAGGTTTTTCCTAGGCTTAGAAGGCAGAGTAGGATGAATTATTATGTTATGTGATTTCTTGTTGTGCTTAATTGAGTGTTTTGCATTAGGTGACATGTATGCCATGCATACATATAGGGATTAGGATTTCTAAAATGAAATGTATGCTAATCATTAGTGTTCACATTGAAGGAGTAAGATGTCACTTCGTAGAAGGAAACGAGGTGTATTGCAAGGATCTATTGCACCTGACTCTCCACCAAGGGAGGAGAGTACTGATGAGTCTATAGCCCCAGGGAATGCTGAGGCTTCTGTAGGACCTAGTAGTGAACTCGATCAATCATAGATGTGGGAGTCTCCTCTTCCGCAAGAGCAAGTGCCTGCTCCATTAGATCCGAGGATGTTTTAGGAATTCACCTAGGCATTTACTTAGGCCATGGGTCAAATGCCGCAATCTTCTACTCTAGCCCCAGCTAAGAAGGGGAGACAGTTCGATAAGCTCAGGAAGTATGGGGCAGTCCATTTCTATGGGACAACGGATCCAAAAGAAACCGAGACTTAGATGAGGAAGACCGAGAGGATACTGGATCAGATGGACTATGAGGATGATGAGAAGGTTGTGTATACTGCTAGCTTACTTCAGGGAGATGCTCTGTATTGGTGGGAGTATGTTGGGAAGTCAGATGAGACCGCCACTGCTCTCATGGAAAGATTTCCTAGCAATATTTAAGAAAAAGTACCTGTCTGAGGTATATATTCAGCAGAAGTAGAGAGAGTTTATGAGTCTCACCTAGAGGGAAATGACGGTGAGCGAATATGAGCATCGATTTACACAATTGAGCCGATATGCAGCTGAGTTAATGATGAGTGAGGCGGCTAAGTGTTGTACGTTTGAATCGGGGTTGCATCTAGCTATCAGACAGAAAGTGGTGGTATAGAACTTTTGTGATTTTCAACAACTGGTTGAAGCAGCATTGAGGGTGGAGAACATTGAGAATATAAAGCGCACCTTGAACCAAAAAAGAAAGGGGAGAGAATAGTTCAAGAGGAGAGGTGGTACTTCTATGCCCGAAAGAAGTGCCAACACCTTCCTTGTGCAGTCTGAGGAGAGAAGCAGTGGTACAAGCAAGCCTAGACCTATGAGGACTTCTACTGTTTCTCATCAAGCTTTAACGGTGGGAGGCAGTAGAGGGGAGAAGGGGACAAGTCATCCTTCCCTAAGTGCGATCATTGTGGCAAGTTCAATAGAGGGGAATGTTACAAGCTGACTGGAGCTTGTTTCAAATGTGGAGAGAAGGGGCACATGGCTAGAGAGTGTCCGCGGTATGTAAGACAGTAGAGGAGTCAGATGCAAGCTTCAAAGAGGGCTGAGACTGTAGGGCACAAGATTGCAACAGAAGCGGGCAGTTCAGATTCAACTAAGAGAGTGAACACTCCAAGAAGATCAAAGGGACAAGCACCAGCTAGAGTGTTTGCAATAACACGAGAGGATGCAGAGACCGCTCCAGAAGTTATGACTGGTACGGTTAAACTATTTGATGCTGATGTTGTTGTTTTAATTGATCCAGGCTCTAACCGACTCTTTTGCTTCATTGGATAGAACTGTGTATGGTAAGGATTTGAGCCTGTTGAATACTCCGTTGATGGTGAGTACTGCCAATATATTGTTGTTAGTCAAAATTTATAGAGACTGTGAGATACTTGTTGGAGGAGAACAATTAGTGGTGGATCTAATGCCTTTAAATATGGGAGAATTAGATGTGATTTTGGGTATGGATACGTTAGAGAAGTATAATGCTCACTTAGATTGTAAACGGAAGATAGTAGAGTTCGAATTGGGCGATGGTAGAAAGGTGGTGTTTATTGGGGACAGGAACGCAAGTCCGCCTGGAGTTGTTTCAGCCATGAGAGCACAGAAAATGATGAGGAAAGGATGTAAGGAAATTTTGGACTATATAATGGACACGAGGGCAGATAGAGGGAAGTTAGAAGATATACCTGTGGTCATCGAATTCCCAGATGTCTTTCCCGAGGAATTGTCAAGACTACCATCACCTAGGGAAATTGAATTTCCCATTGAGCTTCTTCCTAACACAACACCAATTTCGATTCCACCTTATAGAATGGCTCCGGTGGAATTAAAGGAGCTTAAGGAGCGATTGGAAGATTTGTTGGAGAAAGGCTACATTAGGCCAAGATGTTCACCTTGGGGAGCTTTGGTTTTTTTGTGAAGAAGAAAGACGAATCATTGCGAATGCGTGTAGATTATAGAAAGCTTAACCATGTCACCATCAAGAACAGATATCTGCTTCCACGCATGGATGACTTGTTTGATTAGTTGCAAGGGGCAATGGTCTTTTTGAAGATAGATTTGAGATCAGGTTATCATCAGTTGAGGATAAAAGAGCCCGATGTGTCAAAGACTGCTTTTAGAACACGGTATGGCCACTTTAAGTTCTTGGTCATGCCTTTTGGGTTGATGAATGCACCTACAACTTTCATGGACTTGATGAATAAGGTCTTTAAGCCTTTCTTAGAGTGATAACGTACATGAGGAACAATTAAGAATTTCTTTGGAGACACTGAGGAAGAATGAGTTGTATGTCAAATTTGACAAATGTGAATTTTGGCTAAAGGAAGTGACATTTCTTGAACATGTGATTTCAGAACAAATAGTACATATGGATCCGAGGGAGATAAAAGTAGTTGTGAAATAGGAAGCACATAAGAATGTAGCCAAAGTGAGAAGTTTCTTGGGTTTAGCTGGTTATTACAAGAGGTTTATGGAGGGCTTTTTCATAATAACAGCTCCATTTTCCAAATTGACAAGAAAGAATCAGAAATTTGTATGGATAGAGGAGTGCCAAAGTAATTTTGAGGAATCGAAGAACAGGCTTACAACTGCACTGGTTTGGACTTTGCCTTTGGGTAGTGATGGATATATATTGTATAGTGATAAAGTGATTGGGCTATGTGTTGGAGCAAAGTGATAAAGTGATTGCTTACGCTTCTAGGCAATTAAAGCCCTATGAGATGAATTATCTTATGCATGATTTGGAGTTAGTTGGTATAATTTTTGCGTTGAAGGTATGGAGACACTATTTATATGGAGTCACCACCAGGATGTTTACAGACCATAAGAGTCTTAAATATCTGATGAACCAAAAGGAGTTGAATTTGAGATAAAAAAGATGGTTAGATCTCTTGAAAGATTATGATTTGATGATATACTACCACCCAGGGAAATCAAATGTCGTAGCTGATGCATTAAGTAGGAAGTCCACTATGGGACTTATGGAGACAGTATATCTTCCTTTGTTAAAGGAATTACCCAAACTTAAGGTGACATTGAGGCAAGTGGAGTCTGGTTGAGTGAGGCCAGTATTGAATGAGAAGATTAAGGAATTACAGGAACAAGATGAGTATTTGAGCAAGCTCCGAGAAGAGATTAAAAGTGGTAAACCTTCTTGCATAGAGATCAGAGAAGATGGATTGATGGTGGTAGGTAACAGATTATGTATTCCAACCATGTTGGAGTTAAAAGATGAGATTCTTGATGAGGCACACAATGCACCTTATGTTATGCACTTAGGAAGTACGAGAATGTATAGAGATTTGAAAGAGCATTTCTGGTGGAAAGGAATGAAGAAAGAAGTTGCGGAATATGCTAAAAGATGCTTAGTGTGCCAGCAAGTTAAAGTTAAACACCAGGCACCTTTAGGCAAACTTAAACCTCTGCCAATTCTAGAATGGAAATGAGAGAAGATTTCGATGGATTTCTTAATGGGATTGTCGAGGACTAGCAGGAAGCATGATGCAATATGGGTGATTGTGGATAGGCTAACCAAGTCCGCACATTTCTTGCCAATTAAGTAGAAAGATTCTTTAAATGCTTTGGCCAAGACATATGTGGATGAAATAATCAGACTTCATAGGGTTCCAAGCTCTATAGTCTTGGATATAGACCTTAGGTTCACCTCCAGATTATGGGAAAGCTTATAGGAGGCTTTAGGAACCAAGTTGCGCTTTAGTACAGCTTTCCATCCACAAACTGATGGTAATCAGAAAGGACAATACAGACATTAGAGGTAATGTTAAAAGCTTGTGCCATGGACTTCAAAGGTTTATAGGATGATCATTTACCTTTAATTGAGCTTGCATACAATAATTCCTATTACTCGAGAATTTAGATGGCACCCTATAAAGCTTTGTACGGTAAGAGGTGTAGAACTCCTATTTGTTGGGATAAGGAAGGTGAAAGGAGGCTTTTAGGGACTGAGATGGTGCATGTCACGGTTGAAAAGATTAAATTAGTGAAGCAGAGAATTAAAGCTGCTCAAGATAGGATGAAAAGTTATGAGGATACACATAAAAGGGAGATGGAATTTGAAGTTGAAGACAAAGTGTTTCTTAGAGCTTCTCTATAGAAAGGAGTTTTGAGATTTGGTAAGAAGGGCAAGCTTAGTACTAGATATATAAGCCTATATGAGATCATTGAGAAGATTGGGTCTGCCACTAGAGTTGTCTAAGATTCACAATGTTTTCCATGTATTGATGTTGAGGAGGTACCTGTCTGGTCCTTCACACATAGTTCAACCTTCAAAAGTTAAGTTAAAAGAGGATTTGACTTATGGAGAGCAATCAGTGGAGATTTTAGATTCAAAGGAAAAAGTTTTGAGAAACAAGATTGTGAAGCTGGTTAAAGTTTTGTGGAAGAACCATTCTACGGAAGAGGCCACGTGGGAACCCTTAGAGACCATGAGGGAGAAGTATCCACACCTCTTCAATGTCTCAAGTAAGAATTTTGAGGACGAAATTCTTTAGGGAGGGGGGAGAGTTGTTGGACCGTGAAATTTTTTATTTAAGTTAAGCATAATTTAAAATAATTTTTTAGGTTTATTGGATTAATTATTTTTGGAGTTAATTATTATGTCAAGTTAGTAGGATTCATCGAATGGGTGAATGGAATTAAAGTGTTAATATAATAAGGATATGTAAGGACATTTTTGGGAGATCACTTAAGCATAAGAGGACATAAGCTTATAAGGAAGGGTAAAATGAACTTTTTGGGCTCATTAAGGGTAGAAATGGAAGAAGAATATGTTGTCTTGCTTGTTAAGAAGAGAAAAATGTGAATTGAAGGGGGAGAAGAGTGAAAAACGAAAATAAGAGAGAAGAAGAGAAGTTTCAGTGAAAGAAGAAAAGAAGAGAAATCAAGTTTGTTAAGGTAGGTTAACCATCTCTTTTTCTTACATTAATAAAGAAATGGGTTGTGTTGAGGATGAAGAAGTTAGAGAGAGAAAGGGGTTTGTATTGGGAATGAAAGGTTTGTGCTGGAAGAAGATGAGTTAAGAGAACCCAAGTGATTTTAGGGTTTCTAAAATAGATATTAGGTTTTCTAACCTAGATGTACTATGGGTAGGTTAGATTTGAGCTTAATTTGTGTGTATGGCAATTTTTTGTGATTTCTTTATTTCGAAGTTTATGAGTTATTGGAATGTTGTTTTGAATGGAAACTTAGTTGTTTTAGGAAACCAAGAGAATCCTACCCAAGAGTAAGGAGAAAGGCAAGCTTAACTTGGATTTTCGTAGGCTACTTAGGTGGGTAATGTATTTATAGTTTTGTTTGATTGGGGAAAATTCTTGCTTATATGTGTGTATGTGCTGGATGCATAAATCTAAATTGATGTTGTGGGAATTTGATAAAGTATGACGATCTTGATTTGTTATACTTTAGAAAAGGTTATAACATTTTGTATAAACAAAAA
The DNA here is from genome assembly GCA_026413385.1 of Erythroxylum gracilipes. Lineage (NCBI taxonomy): Eukaryota > Viridiplantae > Streptophyta > Magnoliopsida > Malpighiales > Erythroxylaceae > Erythroxylum > Erythroxylum gracilipes. Next base: position 803,364 of record JANZLC010000009.1, read on the forward strand.
GAAGTGAAGGCATAAAAGTATGAGCATTTGATAAAATAATTTTTTTAGCATAATTATGTGCTTCTGCTTGGGCGAGAGTGGAACTATTCTGTTCGTCACGTGCACATTGACAAGTTCCTTCTCCCGACTGCCCACTTGTGGCATATGAGCTTTGAAAAATGAACTCATTCTATTCATGGGGTAAACTTCGGTTTCTCCATTATGTTTCATGGAACCCTCCAGCCAATTGTTGTGCATTGCATAATTGAACTGCCAAGTATGAAACATTTGAGTATATATGTTATGAGTTATGAGCTAAATTAATAAATGTTAACTGGTTGGATGTTATATATCTACATATATACGTGTACATATGCTTGACTTTGGTCAATTACTAATGGCTATAAATAAATTAGCCACTGAGTTGTGTAGTTCACCCCACTATTCCCTCCTTAGGTGCAGAACGAGAAGGTTAGCAATCTTTGCAAGGCATCGAAAACTCCAAGACATTAAAAACCTTTGTAACTAAGTTAATCTATCACTTTTGTATAGCTTTAAAAGCATGTTAAATGTTGAACGTCCAATGTATTCCGCGTTGTGTTAATCCTCTGATTATAACGTTATGATGTAAATATAGTTATGTATGAACTTCTTTTGATTTAGCAATGAGTTTAGAACTGAAAAGTTCCCCAGATGCATGTGCATGTTTCTTTTGTAGTCGTATATTTGAAAATTTAAGCCTTTCATAGGTGTAGGATTTGTGTTCAAACTTTAAGAGAAAATCTGGACTAATCTAGGTGGAACTAGACAAACTTGTCTCCTTGAAATTGTAAGTCCTTTTATCTTTCCAATGGTATATAGTATGATATTTTTGGACATCGGAGTTGAAAGTTAAGGTCCTTATAAGGGAAGATGTTTAAAAGTATAGTAGTATCGTTTGTGATGACTATGATGATATCATATCGTCTAGTGAAGATGTATCTTCTTCTACTTTTTGCTTCATCTGCTTTTTGCTTCTTCTACTTTTTGCTTCTTCTGCTTTTTGCTTCTTCTACTTTCTGTTTCTGTTAAATGTCTCTAATTGCTTGGCTTCGCAAGCGGGGTCCAGCATTGTTTGGTATCAAAGTAGATAGAAATGTGTTTGTTCATATCGTATGAATGTCTGACTGTTGGGCTCTGGACATGGGGCCCAGCAATATCCCTTATCACATAACTAGCTTACACTCAGTAGGTTATGTTTTAAATCATCAACATACAAAACATTATCAATAAAAGTAGAGTTCTAGGCGCCAATTTTACCAATTCCAGTAACTCCTGACTTGTTTTTTTCTATAAAGACAACATTACCTCCATCTTTGCTTTCAATATAGTTAAAGTGTGATATTTAACCTACATGTGCCTTAAACAACCACTGTCAACTATCTATTGATTTTTGTTTTTTTATCATTGTTCTTAAACATATTTTTAGAATGTATTATCTCAATTTAGGTACCCTAACTTTTCTAGGTCCTTTCAAGTTAGTAATCTGACCTTTTGGTCTCTAAACATATATTTCAAATAACTTCTTCATTCTACGAATGTTATAAGAATGACTAATTTGTCTATGTTTGCCACAGTAAAAACATAAAACAAATGAATGAGAGTTACTGTCATTTTTTTCAAGCAACAGGTTATTGCTTTTTCGATTTTAGCTATTGTTGTTTTTAAGAAAGAAATTCTTTTACAACTTAATATTATTATCTTCATCATATCCAATTCTTGCCTTATCAAAGACACCTTTACCATTAGTAAGTAATCCATCAAGATTGTTCTTTACATTCAAAAAATTAGCTAGATCCTTTTCTAAAGATAAGATTTTTTCAATAAATTTCTCTTTTTTTAGGTTTTAGTTTAACAACCTTTTCTTCTAATTGTTTTACTTTTTCAGAATCATTCTCAAGCAATACATTTTCTAATTGAGTCAGCTTTTCTTTCAAAAGTTCTTTTTCAGATACCGTTTGTTTATAATAATTTTCAAGGGACATATTCTTAAATAACAGGTTCTTATTCACTAATTCTAATGATTTAATTTAATTTTTCAAAAATGCATCATTGTTTTTAGACTTCTTGTCCTCTTTGAAATACTACACATTTAATTTCTTATATTGAGCATACAATTCATGATATGCATCTCGTAATTTATCAAATTCAATATCAGAGTTAGAACAATATACCTCATCTTCTTATAAATCAGCCATAAGAAAAACATTGCTTACTTTTTTAGACTCTTCTTCATAAAAATTCTCAAAATCTTCATCAGACCAAGCTGCAGTCATAGCTTGCTTTCTGGGTCTTCTATTTTTATTGTTGTCCTTTTGAAGAAGAAGGGAACATTTTGTGTATTGCTACTACTGCTACTGCCTTTTGATACAAACCTATTATTTCCAGTTTTCTTATTTCCTTCTCTTTTCTTTATCAGCTTTTTTTTGTAAAAAAGTGCATATTTTCTAACCATAAAATTGAATTCACCATCTCCATCTATTTGCAATTCAGTGTCGCTTTCATCACCGTTGGATATGGAGGTAATTCATCAATAGCTTTTAGAGCCATTCCTCTTCTATAAGAAGATCCTTTCATCTCGTCTAAGCTCTGTCTCATGGATCATCAAGTTTCATCTTAGCCAATCAAAAGAAATAGTGTCTAGATCCTTTATAGTTTCTAGTGCTGTTACGTTGGGTCTCCATTCCTTTGGCAGTGACCTTAGGATCTTTGTTACAAGCTCATCATTGGGATATATTTTTCCCAAGTTCTTCAAGGTTATGATGATGTTGTTGATTTTTTCAAAGAATTCATCTATAGACTATCCCTATTTCATGCTAATAGTTTCATATTCATGCATTAAAAGACTTATCATATGCTTCTTTACCTCCGTTGTTCCTTCAGATGTAACTTGAAGTTTGTCCCACATTTCTTTTGTTGTAGAATAGTAGGATATCTTTTCATATTCTTCTAAAATGAGTGTATAAATTAGATGATGTCTTGCTTTAGCATTTACCTATGCATTTCTTCTAACAACATCAATCCATAATTTTACATCATCAGTAGCAAGAGATGTAACTCCTATTGTGACAGCTTGCTAGACTTCAATACCCACAGATTAATGATAAATATGTCATTCTTTCCTTCTAATAGAAATAGTTGTTTCCATAAAAATAAGGAGGTTTTAAGACAGATTGTCCTTCAAGACTTCTTAATTTGTTTGCCACGATCTAGCACGTATTGCAAAATACAATAATGTGAAACCTCACTCTGATACTAAATGATAAAGCAAACACGTGCAAAAGGGGGGTAAATTGTGTGTAACTTGAAAAATTTGCAAGTTACTATCAATTTTTATAAACGATAGGAGCTTGTGAAAATTTAAAATAAAAGAAGCCTATTAAAAATTGAAATAAAATGAGCCTCTTGCAAATTAAAAACAACAGTAACTATGACATGGAAATTTAAAAGTTAGGGAAAGAGGAAGAATTATAAAACTAATTTATACTAGTTCGACTTATAACCAAACCTACGTCTAGTCTCCAAGTATCTAACTTGAGTGTTTCACTAATAATCTCTAAGTAGTAATTTGATGAGCCTCTCCAAACTTACAAGTATATCTTTTTCAAGGTTCTTTAACCTTCCACACTAGTAGTATTTAACAAGCCTCTTTAAGCTCCCAAAAAATGAAAATAGGATTTACTCAATATGAGCTTCGGTGAATGTTGATTTCTCTCCTGATAGAGTATTTTTCACTTTCTAAAACAGAAAAAGTATAAAGTGTAATTGTTTAAAGTAAGTATTGTTACTACTGATGCATTTCTAAAATTTGGTATCTATTCGAATGCAGTAGTTCTCCTTTAAATAAAAATTCCTCCAACTAGTCGTTTTTTCAATCAACTAATTGACTAAATCAGCTTTGAATCTATCAAAACATTTTTCTCATTATCTTGACAGAATCTCCAAATATTTGGTTGTTTGGATACTCTTTTGATTATGTCTTGAAATTGACTATTGAGTTGCTTTGACTATATAGAAAAGATAGTAACATATCCATTCCAAATTTTGTGGAACCATTTCTGATTATTTGGATAAGTTTTCTCGATTGATTTTTGTAAAAATGGAATTGTTAAACGTTTATCCCTTAATTTTACACAGATAACTAAATTTTATAATTTCTTTAAATATATCATTATCTTTAATGAAGATAAATTTGAATTTCAAAATGTAAATAAATTGGAAATATTATTGATTGTTATCACCAAAATCATTAATTTAAAAGCCTCGAGCTAAGAGAATTATGGTCAACTTTATATTGCATGATTAGTTGGTCAAATCAAAATGTCGGTAAACTTGATTCATGTTGTAATTGTTCTTATTAATACAACATTTTAACAATATGAAGTTAGCGTACCACTAGGAATATTTGAGATAAATTAAAGATTGTACGATGAACTTGGGTAATTAGGCTTTTGATATGATTTTTAGTCCACTTTGTATTTAGTTTAAATGAACAAATTTCGGAGTTTCTCTCATGGTAGTTATTTTTCTAGTGAACTGCATTCTTGTTTATTTGTATATATAGGCTCCATGTGCTTTACTTTGGGTAATTAACTAAGAAAATTAGTAGTTATTTTTTCTTGGAAGTATCAAGTCTAATATCTAACTAAAATAACATTTTGTGGACAGGACAACATACATGTGTCAAGATTATAGTTAGAATATAGACACCAATATATGAAAAGTTCAATCTCTCGGTACAAAGATATCGATGTTAAATTCAATCCAAGTTAGCTTGACCAAAAATTTAGTCTGGTGGTAATAAAAAATTCACGACCTAATGCAGGAACCGTGCTTAGCCTTAGGCTATCAAAAGAATCTAGGGTTTTGAATAGAACAGGGATTTTAAGTGCAAAGGCTACTCATTAGTAGGGCACAGGAATTGTGTGAATCATCAAAATTTTGATAGTATGCGGAATGAGGTAAGCATTAGAGAAGAATCAAGAACATATGATTGCACAAGAAATAGTAGCTGTAAATGTAGCCTTGTTGTTTTATTGGTATGGTTTTGAATAAAATATTATTTATGCAAACTAATATATATATATATATATATATATGTAGTTCTACTCTGTGTACCGTTGTTAATTTACCTAGTGGTTGGTGAAAGGTATAGTAACAGTAATTGCCTCCTTTGAAAAGAGAAGGGAAAGGAATGATGACGAAAAGGTTCAAAAGATACCGACTGTCATTGCTCCAACAGCACACTAACCCTATGATGTGATCGATCTTTCTCATCTCTCGACCATTTTCCTTGCCTTAATTGGCAAAGCAGGTAAATTTTTATTTCTTAATTTCATACATGAACACAATGTCAAGCGTGAGAGGGAAAGAGTTAACAGCGCAGGAATCAGACGAGCATGTTCATCATCAACAACCAGCACCTCTGCTGAGTCGATATGAGACTCAAAAGAGAAGGGATTGGCAAACTTTTGGGCAGTATTTGAAGAGCCTGAGGCCTCCAGTACCAGTGTCTCACTGTGATTACAATCATATTCTTGACTTCCTTCGCTATATTGATCAGTTTGGAAAGACCAAAGTTCACCAACAAGGCTGCATCTTTTATGGACACTCTGAGCCTCCTGCTCCTTGTACATGCCCACTAAGGCAAGCTTGGGGTAGTTTGGATTCTCTTGTTGGCCGGTTGCGAGCTGCTTATGAGGAGAACGGAGGCCCGAGGGACAACAATCCTTTTGCCAACCCTGCTATACGAATATACCTCCGACAAGTGAAGGAGTATCAAGCCAAGGCAAGAGGGATTCCAGAGAAGACGAAAAAGAAGAAGTCCTTTGATCAAAATAAGGGAAGTGATGAATCAAGCTCTACGACGCAATTTCCTTAAGTTTATCGAAGGCTTCTCTGCAATATTATAATGGTAACTTCAACGTCCTGTTATAAAAATTTATAGGTATTTTGTTGCTTGTTAGAAGCCTGAATATAGCACTTGCTTGCACTCGGTTCCTCCCCAGAATGCATTTTAAAATATTATGTCTACGGTTGACATTTATTCTTCTTCCTTGAGAGTGAAACTTGGGCAACAGATAAGAACCAAAAGCATATAGATGTGTGAAATAGGAACCTTGCCATTACATGGTTTCTTTATGATACAAGTTCTTTCCATAGATGATATAGATCTGAAAACTGTCTGCTGCTTAAATGCTTATGTAAACTTTATCCAACTTAGCACTTTATATGTAATTGTAAATGCGATAACAAATTCAACAGCAAAGGCGGTATTATGACAGAATTATGATTGCACTTCGCAATTTAAAACACTGTTTAGAATACAAAGCCTGAGGTTCACCTTTTATCTTTTCACATATCATTATCTTCTGTGGTTCTTGCTCATGGAGGTCACGTTATTGCTTTTTACAACATATTAGTTACAATAAGCGACCCCTATTATATGTGTGTGTGTGCACTTGTGTGTTTATTTTATATATTTATTAGCTAAAAACACAATGTAAATTGTAGGCAAACTATCTAATAGGTACAAAGTTTTTAAATCTCCTATCTTTGTTCCCCAAGAGTGCTTAAAAGTAAGGATGATTAATATAGATTATGTATTGGAAATATTGTCACTTATTTAAAACTCAAAAACTATTTGGGGAAGAAGATGTCATGTAGCCTTTTCAAATGCTAGGCTTTACATTGTTCTATCACCCATATCAATAAAATAATTAATAAAAATAACGTTTTAAACTATGTTGTATGTTTTAAAAGTTTAGATATTTAATTGAAAACTTTTAGATTGGACATTGAAATGAAAAAAAAATCTAAAAATGTTTTAAACTTTGTAATTTGTAATCCCTAATTATAATTCATAGTATAATGCAATATAAAATTAAAAACATAATAATTAAATTAAAAATACCTCTTTAACTAAATTCTAATAAGAATTTTCTTTTTGTTTTTGAAAAAGAGTAATTTTATAAAAACCTTTAATGATATTAAACCTTTGCATTATTCAACTTATATTACTTAAAATATTTTTATGTTATACAACTTCCATATTTTGCCTCTAAATTTTATTTTATTTTTGTTAACATAGTAATATCTGATGCTTATTATGTTCATGGGGTAAAGTATTGCTCAAATGATAAATTGGTTATACAAAAATGTTAATAGGGTTACTTTAATCCTCTCCAATTTCCCACTATCTCTCAATTCTTAGATTGGAACATGATTAGTTGATAACGACAATTTTACTCTATGCAAATTACATTGTGGATCTTATAATCATCTCATAATTATATATATATTTATATGATATATTTTTTATGATGCTCAATTTTTTTCTATTAGTTAATTTATTCCTAAGAGTAGGTTATGCCATGATCTTATCATATTGACAAAAAAGTGTAAAGTAAGTGTTTAGTAATTTCTAACTTTATTCACCTATAAAGATGTGGACTTAGTTAATAAGGTATTCTTATTGGACATAAGATTAACTTTTGAAATTATAAAATAATTTTGAATAAGTAATTAATAGTCAAATCTCAATCAATTCAAGTAATTTAAGAGTTATTTTTAATATGTAGGTGTATAAATTCAAATAAATATAATTTTAAGCAATTTAGAGTTACTTAAAGAGAGTTATGAAAAATTAGAGAAAAGCTATAAAATATTTTGTTATGCCAATTTTATTATATCAATGAAATTATTTCCTTCATTAAGTGGCTTTAAGTTGGTTAGTTTATATTTCTTTATTGATTCTCTTGATAGTTATGCAATGCTTTGTTTTATGCAACAGAAGCGAGAATAAAACTTCTATTTTTAATTATTCGTTAGACTTTGTAAGTGTTTGTAGCATATTATTTTTCTAATAAACTAGTATCATAACTAATTATGATATCGAAACAAGTCTATATCTTTCCATAATCCACAACTCACCAAATTCAATTATGAGAATAAACACTTAGGTTGAAGGTCATTCTCGATTCATAAGGCATAAAGGATGTAGCAAACTAAGGATGCATAGACCCTCAAGATGAGGTTATATTAACTAAATCTGAAAAGGAAGCCTTGAAGAGGGAAAGGATGAGAGGTCATAGTGCACTTACCCTCATCCATCAAGGTTTGGATGAATAAATATCGTAATAGATAGCCGATGAAGCCGCATAAAAAAGGACGTAGGAAACTCTCCAAAATTCATTGATGATAGTTAATAAGATTAAGAAGATACAAATTCAAACTTTAAGGGTTGAGTTTGAGACATTCTATTTCTTAGTGAAGGATAGTAATTTAATTTCATATTACTTCACTAGTCCTAGGACTGGTGAACTATAATTGAACAAACTTAATAAAACCATCCAAGATGTTCATGTTGTATTCCAAAAAAAAAAAGAAATTAAAAGATTTCACTCTGTTAGAAACATAGAGTGGAAGAATCCTTTTGCTTCACTCTTGAGAATATTCTAAGTAAGAAAAGTCCAAAATCATTATGAAAATAAGAAATTTATTTTTTTAGATATGGGTCAAATTTAAAATGGTACAAGTTGTTTAACCTAAAAATTTGACATATTGTCATTAGTAGAGAAATTTAATTTAATGCAGAATTATCTTGGAATTAGAGGTCTCAAATAGAGGGATCTTATGATTTCCTTCCCTATTTTAAAGATGAAGAAAAAAAGGATGTTATTCAAAGACTTAATTTTTGACAATCCTAACTTGTTTTGTGTACTTATAAATATTGAGATTTTAAATTTTGAAGATGTTAGTTAGAATGAAAAATGGATCTATACAACAAATAAGAAAATTCAAGCCATCGAAAGAAATGATATATGAGAACTAGATTTCTTCTAAGCGCTTATCATGTCTTTTGAGTCAAATGGGTATACAAGTTCAATAAAAATGTTAAAGGTGATGCAAAAAGATACAAGGTAAGACTTGTCATCAAATGGTAAAAACAAAAGATAAGGCATTGACATATTCATCTGTATTGCTCACCTGCAAAAAATTTGTTGATTAATATGTCTTACTGCCTAAAATCATTAGAGGATTCATTAAGTAGATGCCTAGTCTGCTTTCCTTCATGGTTATTTATAAGTAGAAGTTTACATTACGAAAATGAAGTATTAAAGTAAAAGAAGTCATTATATGGACTTATACAAGCATTAAGAGTTTATAATAGCTGATTTAACAATTATCTTCATAATAGTAGTTTTACTAGATGCTTATACTAATATGTTTTTTATGTTAAAAGAATAAAGATGATTTGTTATTTGCTTATATCTATATAAATGATGTTATCTTCATAAGCTGTAACATAAAGATGTTTGAAGAGTAGGAGTTTGAGGGATATAGGATTGGTTCCTTAATACTTCGTAATCGAGGTGAAATAAATGGAGAATGTAGTTTTCATTACTCAAGAATGTTATATAAAAGAAGATGCTTAAAAAGTTTAAGATGTTTGTTCATAAGCCGATTAACACTAAGAGTATGAAATAAAGCTATCCAACTTTGATTGAGCAAGAGTGTAGATTCATTTTTGTTCAAAAATCTTATTAGAAAATTGAGGCACTTAAATAGAGCTATCCAACTTTGATTGAGCAAGAGAGTGTAGATTCATCTTTGTTCAAAAATCTTATTGGAAAATTGAGGCACTTAACTTACACAAGGCTAGATATCTTATTTGCAGTTAGACTTATTAGTTAATTTATGAAGACATCTTCTAAAGTTCATTTGAAGATAGTAAAAAAAAAAAATGGTTTCTCAAAGCTATTATTGACTATGACATCTGTTACTTATCTTTTAAAGACTTTAATTTGATTTTTTTTTGGGCAAAAAATACTAATAGATTTGTTTCTTTTCTAAAAATAATATAATTTTTTGGTGTTCAAAGAAACAACCTATAGTCATACTCTCTACATGTGAATTTGAATATGTTACAATTACTTCTTATACTTGTCATGCTATGTAGTTGAGAATTTCATTAAAAGAGTTTCACTTAGAGCAAATAGAAATAATAAATATCATGATTGACAGTAAATCTGCTCAAAATTTGGCAAAGAATTGAATATTTTATGAAAAGAGCAAATGTATAAACAAACAATTTCTTGTTTTTCAAGAATGCATTGCTAAGTAAAACTTTCTTTACACAAGGCCTCTAATTACATTATCTGTATCCTTTGCTCCACTACCAACTTTGTTACTCCAAGTTACTTGATTGATGTTCTCTAAAGATAATTAGGATTTATTTTTATTCTACTAATTTTATCGTACTAAAATTGTATTAGTTCCCTGTTCAGCCATTTCTTTACATTATGGAAGCAAATTAGCAATGCGGTTTATGACTTTACGTGCTTTATAGATGCATGGAATCTAAACAAGGTTCAAAATAACAAATAAGACCAACAGACACTATAGTCTATTTATTTCACCGATTGCTTACATAATCGAACTTCAGTAATATTGTAATTGTAAATAATATTGAATGCCATGCAATCATAACATCATTTAATAAGCATTTAGAGATCTTTCACTCTATGCACCTCCTATGACACGAGTTGCAATGATAATTTGAAGGCGTAAATTGTTTTTTACTTGATGAATGAATATTGCTTGACATGCATTGAAGGTAAGACTATATGACTGTGTACACATGAAATGTAAGGTTTAGAAAAATATGTTAGCTGAGTAAAACTACTCCCAGGTTATGAATTTCATAAATATTAATATGAATTTTTTTTGTGCAGCTTTCTTGTCAAAATTCAGGTTATGAAGGCTTAATTTTTCAGGTTATGAAAGCTTACTTTCTTGTGCCATGTTAATCTGTTAAACTACTTTAGAGAAGGCAAAGAGTAAAACGGTAGAAAATGGATATGAAGCAGACATGTTTAGTTTGTATTGCATGCTGATGCCAATATCAACAACTCCAATTACTTGTATCATCCCAATTTCACCATGCCATCCTTTTATGCTAATATGAATGTAAACAAGAAACAAAAAACTTTTAAGGAATATATTTCCCAAAGTCAATGGGATGGTTCAACATGACACCTTCTAAAATACTTGTTATTATTTAATCAGTGTTAGTAGAAAACAATTTTAAATTAGAGAGACAACTCCCAAGATATAGTCATGTTTAACTTTTTCTTTCACTCTTACTTCTAATAAACAGCAAAATTAGGAACTTGGTTCTTGTGTTTAAGCTATGATTGAATGCCAAAATATATCTGCAGTGAATTACTGTGAAGTATGAGGTTAGTTGTCCAGATGTAAAGTTGACAAGCCATTTTGAAAACTGAGAGTAAGCCTGATAACTAATGAAGCTTCATGTCAGAATAAGAATTCAAAGCTTTCCCTTACTTCCTATCAACCTTCTTTCACGTCTAGAATCTTGAATAAATAGAAAAAGCAACTCCAATTTGTTTGCTAACCGTTTCCTCTTAAAACAAAAAATATTGGACTGGGTAGGTAAGGAAGTTCTAAGATGGCTTCGTGGGCTAGGTTTATCTTGGAAGTTAATGTTGATTGGTAAATGCTAAAGTGACACCTGTAATTTAAAATTGCAAAAACCATGCCGTTCCTAATAAATTAAAGGCCATGATTCTTCATATTATTTCTTCTGTTTATAAGAAAATCCATTAAAGTAGAACAATTTTCCATCATAGTTAGTAACATTTGAATGAGGTTCTTTTCTTAAAAAAAGAAAAAAAAAAGTTTTGAATGAGGTTCTATCAATCTCAGGATTACTTACAACCGAGTAACTTAATATAAAAAGTTTTGTAGTCGGTGAGAGATGATTATTAGTGATTTCACTTGTTACATATAATAAAATAATATTAAAATCTCATATCATTAGTAATGTTGTTTTAAGATAAATCGATAAAAAGTGTAAATAAAAAAACTCAAAAAATGTCAATTTCTTGTAGTAAAAGCTGTATTATTCCCATTAAAAGTTTCATACTATACTATATTAGTTGGTTGATTATTTTCTTGAAACATATCATTGTCAGTTCCATCTCCCGTTTATAGCATAACTTTGCAAATATTTTATTAGCTCAAGGTTTATTATTAATGATTTTGATGATAGCCGTATAATATTTTAAAATTCAAATTTAATTTATTCCCTTTTATAGGTAATGATATAATTATTAAAAGGATATAAAATTATAGGACAAATGTTTCCTTTCTTACAGGAACCTTCTTAATGAACTTCTTTATTTATTAGAATTGATTTTACAATGTCCGAAAGGATCTTGCAAATTACATAATTTAACATTCAGCTCAGAGGAAGTGTCAAAACTTTTTCTTAACATTTGGATACTAAAAGATTCTAGCAAAGATGATGTCGAAGATTTTTCAAACTCAAAGTAAACTCAGAACATAAGTGGAGCAACTACTATTTGAAGAAAATGTCTATTTAAGGAAGAGTCACTGCATTTGCGAACATGTCAGATTTTTGAAATACTTCAGCAGCATCAGTATCCTCAAAAGCCATATCTTTGTCAAACTCCTTGTGCCTTAGAAAGTGAAAATACTCTATTGAGATAGATTATTATTCCTTAAAACTTACATTGAGCAAACCCTATATTCATTTTTTGTTGAGAGCTTGTAGAGGCTTGTTAAACACCATGAGTATGGAAGGTTGAAGAACCTTGAAAAATATGTACTTGTAAGCTTGGAGAGGTTCGTCAAAATTCACTACTTGGAGTTTTATAATGAAATACTCAAGTTGGATACTTAGGGAATGGATGTAGGCTTCTCATCAAAATTCACCACTTGGAGTTTTATAGTGAAATACTTAAGTTGGATACCTAGGTATTGGACGTAGGCTTCATTATAGACCGAACCAGTATAAATCGACTGTGTAATTTTTTCTCTCTACTTAACTTTTAAAATTTCACATTATAATGTTTGTGTTCAATTTGCAAGAGGCTCCTTCACTTTTAGAATAGGCGTCTTCTGTTTTAATATTGCAAGAGGTTCTTTTGTTCTAAATTTTTACAGGCTCCTTTCGTTTTGAACGTTAACAAACTCCTATCATTTTGAACGTTAATAGGCTCCTTTCATTTTAAACGTTAACAAGCTCCTTTTAGTTTGAACAATAACATGCTCCTTTTGTTTTGAATATTAATAGGCTCCTTTCATTTTAAACTTTAACAGGCTTCGTTTATTTGCAGATCTTTTTGTTAAAATTTAGTAGGTTCTTATCGCTTACATGAATTGATAGTAACTTGCAAAATTTTTATGTAACATACAATTCATCCCCCTCTTGCGTATGTTTGCTTTATCATATTTTTCTCTTGTTTTCCATTTTCATTTCCAATCTACAATTATATTTTTGTTATCAACCAAGTAAGCATGTCAATATCATCTTAACCAACAATTTTTTTGTCATTGGTATTTTCGTTATCCCCTTTGGAGTTTTTAGCTTGGCCAAGGTGAGATTTCAAATTTTTATATTACAATTAGCTATTACAATTATTAGTGCAATGTTCAAATGTTTGAATTAGTTGATCATTTTACTATTTAACATTTTTTAGGCTTGTATAAATATATAAATAAGAATGTTGATGTGAGATATGTTATATAGAGTTTTAGACGAATTTTTGGGGTATTTTCTTGGTTATTAATAATTCAAATTTAGCTCATAAGCTTTAGTTTCAACTTAGCTACTATTTGTTTTGAGTGAAAGTTATTATCTTTATAAGGGAAGAATAAAGAACAAAGAATAAGTTGTGGTGCTGGCATATGCAATGGCATAGTTTAAGTATGCGCATTGAAAAGTTGATATCCTAGTATGACATCTTTCTAATTGGTGTGAAGTATTTTTTTTAGGGTTTGTGGAGTGAATTTTATCTACAGTATGGTGGTATGTGTTATATAATCTAGTAGTATACTTTTTCCTAATTTAGTGGTATTTTTTGAATAGTGTTATGATATTTTTGATAATGTAGCAGTGCAGTAGAGATGAATAATGAAATGGAGAATAAGAATTCTTTAGATGTGTTGACTTTAAGTAGTTAGGAAGAGAACATCGAGATAGAGGTGGTACTAGAAATGAGAATGAAGTTTGAAAAATTCTAAATTGATATTTCATTTATACCAAAAGGATATAAGGTGTCATGATTTTGCAATTACTTTAGAGGAAGAATGGAAAGATTGGAATGAAGATTCAAAGAGAAGAATATTTATTTGTTATCAAGGTATGTTCCAAAAGGTATGTGCACTAAATATAATAAAACTAATATTAAATTAAGAATTTAGTGTAATGCTTAGGTATATTTTTTGGAATTTTAATGTTTAGGTATATTGTTTGTTAGTTGAAGCTATTTGGACCATAATCAAGTTTGAAGATCTTCATAATCACAATTTGATTCTAAGTCTATGAGGTTCATAAGACAATATTATGTCATAGATAGTCAAGTAAGACTTAGATTAGAATTAAAAAATTAAAATTTAGATCATAAATAAATGTATGGTCTATTATTGCAAGCGTAGTTTGGTGTGAGGACATAATATATTTATGAAAGGATTGTTTTAATTATATAAACATATTGAGATGAGTGAGGTTGGGAGAAGGAGAAATAGAAGGGGCGTAGAAGATGTTAATTAGAATGGAAGAAAAGATTAGTCGATCATTTATGTGATAAGCAAGGAAGGTTGGGAAATGTTCTTTGAGTAGATGCTAGGATTTGATCAATTTATATTAAATTTTATGATATTATCACTTTTATATCATATATCTCATGAACGAATACCAAGTATCATTTGCTCTATTCTCAATATTAGCCATCAAGGACAATTTATATTGTTTGGTGCGAACTATTAGCTAATGTTATGGTTGATATTTTATTTAATTTTTTATACATGATTGAGATGTATAGATGATAAGTAACCTAGTTATATAATTACGTATGAGCCTGAAAGTACATGTAATTCCATTAAGCTAGTATTCCTTATTGTTAGGCATAGACTTTTGTTTGTGGCCTACACTTAAGAAAGTACTTGAGAAAGTTGGTACCCATACGAGATATAAAAAGTTGAAAGATAGATTTACAAAAGTTATCTATGATGTCATTAATACTAAAGAATTATTGATGAAGTGGTTGTTGAGTTGGAATTAGAAAATAATTAACGAGTTCAATCTCTATTTGATGGCCATATAAGGTAGGATCTAGCATATGTTAGGATAATTTTTTAGATAAGAATATCAGTGATAGAAAGAAGTAGGAGTATGCATGCTTACTTTAATCGTTATATGCATGTTCATAACACATTGGTACAAATTGTTGAGCTATAAGAGGAAATAATAAGGGAAAATATTATGCATGAGATGGAGTTTGATTGCTTTTGTTCAAGTTGTAATGTATCATTGGTTAAATGATTTGATATTAGAAAGAAATTTCGAAAGGCATATACCAATATCCTATTTTATATTATACAAAACAAATTAACAAGTTTCATATACATTGTAAGCAAAATTTGGTTTGAAGTAAATAGATGGATGTACAAGGTAGAGGAGATGGGTGAAGGGTGATATGATTTTAAGCTATCCATAGTTAAATTAAGTGACTCACCCCTACTAGGAAAAAGCAGCTACAAGTGTTTTGAACTTAAGGAAATTATATGATGACACAAGTTTAAATTTTTAAGTACGTTTAAGATAAAAAAAATTCCAAACTATATTTTTATTTGATTGTTTTAATATTGTTAGTTAGGAGCGATGTCGATAGAGGGGGATTTTGGCAACATTTAACAACAATATTTAACAAATAGTTGGAAAAATGAATTTTGATTGCATTCTAGTCAATTAGTAAGTAAAATATGTTATATTATTTGTAATGTTTATATGCAGACTTCCATGAATGTTCATATTAGAAAATATATAGAAGTTCTAATTTTTATAAGAATACATTTATGCCTAAGAAAAACTTTGTTCCCAAATTTTAATAGGTTGTAGCCTCAACTTATACTAGTTATATTGATTTACTATTGTACATGAATAATCATAGAGGTGTCCATGCCAATGTACCTTTCTAAAACATATACAAAGAAGCACTCATCCTTAGATAAATTTTGGTTTATATATGTTTTCCTCTACGAAAAAAACATGAAGGATTACATCGTATGGTATAAGGGTGTGTTTATACTCATATTTCACTTTGGAAAAAATATGTAATGCTACACCATATGGAACACAAATATGTCTTTACTCATGTTCCTATACGAAATATATACATAGTTACTTGGAACTTTATTTTAGAAGCAATGGAAGCTTTAGGATATCCTTCACAGTTTATCAAATGGATTAAGCTTTACAAGATAATCACTTCATTTAGAAACTTTTTCAATAGAGAAAACTCTTAGGTTTTTAAGGGAGGAAAGGGCCTAAGGTAGGAAGATCTTGTATCCCCATACCTTTTCATAATATGCATAGAGGTTCTATCAAGATTGGTCGAAAGAAATATCAGATAAATGGGTAGATTTAGTTATCACCCTCAATGGAAAAAGGTTAAGCTCAATCATTTGTCTTTTGCGTATGACCTAATGTTATTATGTGGAGCATATTCAAATTTAATAATAGTGCTTATGAAAACAATGCAAATAATAGTGCTTATGAAAACAATGCAACATTTTATCGCTACATTAGACCTAAATATCAACCTTTTTAAGAGCAATATCTTTGTATCAAGAGGTGATCCTAACCATATTGAACACTTAGCAAGCTTAGTAGGTTTAAAACTTGAAAGCGCTTCATTCAAATATCTTGGAATTCCAATATTAGCTATAACAAATACCTATAAAAATGACAACCACTTTTTAATGCCATGAAAAGAATAATAAGTAGTTAGAACAATAAAAATCTTTCGTATATAAGAAGATTACATCTCATCTCTTCCATTCTTAGCAATCTTTATATGCATTGAAGCTCCCATTAGTGTCTCCCTCAAATATAACCAAAGGAATATAGAATTCCATAAAGGCTTCTTATAGATAGGGGATCCTTACAAAGCAATACATCAAAAGTAAAGAGGAAAATGTTTGTTTCTCTAAACCTAAAGCAGGTTTAGGAATCAATTTAATTGAAACTATGAACAACATACTATTGGCTAAAAGAATATGGATAAAACTTAAGAATATTCCATATCAATCAATTACACATTAAATTTATAAAGGCAAGTTATCTATAGTGAAATCAATTATGCATAAAGGATGAATAGGGAAACATTATTCATTAGGTAAGCAAGGTCAAGTATTAATTGAAAAAAGACCTAAGTTTTTTCAAAATTACTCTTACTTATTGCATTTATATAATTTGGAGGGAAAGAAACTCACCATTAATATTTAATTAGCATGACAATAAATATAATGACTTAGACTAGAGAAGTTATTTTAGTTAAGAGAAGCAATTTTCAGCTAACTGAATAGATGGTAGGCAAATGAAATATGAGGCACAAAGTGAGGTGTAAGGCTCTAGATTTATTAGCTTATTATGAAAATAATAGATAATAGTTTTTCTTTGAAAAAATTAGTAGCTAAGTTTTTGCTAATTCTTCCATTGTCTTATAGCTAAGGTTGTTGAAATTTGTATAGCTTTCAACCTAATGTGTTGAAGCGTTGTTGTACCCTTTGAGGTTTAATAAGTGAACATTTTATTATTTAAGAAAGGTGAAATTATAAAGTTTACAATGTAGTTATCAACAAATTAGCCTTAATGCAGACATTTTGGAATGATGACATTTTGTAGTTGAATTTTTTTGATTGAAACTGATTTGGTTTCTTAGTCCTATTTTATGACACCCTAACATCCCTTACTCAAATGGAGGTGGGAAATTTGATTACCATAGATGTTCTATTTTTTTTAACATATAATAATATATATGAAGTTTACATATTTATATCTAGTTATTACTTCCTAGCACTTATAAAATTTATGAAAATCAATACATTAATAAAAGATTAACCATATTTGACAATGAATAAATATATAACATTTCTATACAAGTGGAAAAAATGAAATAAGATATGTAATATATATGGAAATATATAATATAGGACACTCATAACTAACATAGAAGTTAATCTAAATGGAGTCAAATAAAGGAAATTCGTGTGAACTGAAAAAATAAACCTTTAACTGTAAAAATGATATTATGATAATAGTGTGATGTTGGGCAGATAATAATCTTTGTATATTATTTATTGTATAGAGTGATGCTAATATATGAAAATGGTAAATGGTATACTTTTATATTTTCGTGGCATTATTTCTATATAATAATATGATTCTATATTAACATACTATACTAAAGGTGGTAGTTATTTGCATATATCCATATATTTTTTTGTATAAAGTTGTGATATTTTTTTGATGGAGTCATGATTTTCTTTGTATCTACTGAAGATACTTTTTGTACCCAACTGTCGTATTTGTGCAATGATATACCATTTTTTTTGTGATTTTGAATTAAAATTTGTATTTTACAAGGTGTTTCTAAACTTTAAATAAATGTTAAACAAGGTCTCAATGATCATTTATTTCACCCACAAAAGGAAAAGTATGCTAAACCCATATCAATTTCGATGTTGTAACTCTGTCAACCAAACTACTTACTACATAACTATGAAATATATCTAAAATGTAATTGGGTACCTTCAAAGAAACTAACAATTAGAAAAAAAAACACAAAACATATTACAACCAAAATATATGTAAATCTACAAAATGACAAGAAACTTATATGAATGAAAATTAAAACATATTTAAATTATAAGACAAAGAGTGAGAGAAACCATAATAAACATATAAAGTAAAAATGATAGCAAATCATCTTTTAGTAGCATCTTTATAAACACTTCCATCATGTTTCTACCTTGAAGGTGAATCAACAGTAGGCATGGGTGTTGAAAGAAATCTATCATGGCTAAGATAACCATTTATTGCTTCTTTTATCCAATTCAATTGATCATCTTAAAGTTTCCAAAGTTCTCAAATCAAGACTAGGGAATTTAATTGATATTCTATAGGTTGCATGACAATGGTCTATTATTTCTCCAATTTACAAAAATTCTCTGTATCTTCCCCCTTATTGACATCTAAGGCAATGTTCATACCATACCTTGTCTAATGCGTCTCCGTCTCATTGCTTAATAGATTATGGTTGCTCAACTTTCCTATCAACCTCCTCAGTTTCCACCTTTAATGTAACACCACCTAACTCACCACCTTCATAACCAACTAAAATAAACACTTTCTTAACCATATTTATGAACAACATATGTCTCATTACTTAAAGATTAAGGGTGAGCATTGAATGCACAATGGTCATCTTAAGATGGCTGCTAAATACCTATAGGTTCTTTGATAAGTGTATGATGTAGGAACCTCCATATATTTTTCTCTTTTCTCATATCACCACTTAATCTTGGTAAATTGCAAAATAGTGACCTGAGATGTAATAATGACCCTTTACTAATCCCCACATAGTTCACCATCCATGTACTATAATTCTAACAAAAATAATGTTGTATGATTTCTGTTATAAAGCTTTTATTATCACAATCTAAGGCAACTGCAGCTATCATTGATAAGTAATATATATTAGTGAATATATTATCAATCTTATGAGAAAGCTAGAATGTTCTAGCATTCTTTCCTATTAATAAATAGTTAAAGAATGATATAGATAAATAACAAAATGAAAAAATATGGAAAAGAAAATAAAAATGAAGAAAAAAAGCAAATAGTCAAATAAAGAATTTAGATATGAATAGCATCTAGATAAGGACTTCCTTTACTGTCATCATTACTATTATAAGTTATTAAACATAGAAAATTTTTAATATTTGAACTAAAAAAGATTCTTAGATGGTTAAGTTCTATGAATTTCCATAAAAATTTTAACTTTAGCACCAAATGATTTATGGAATTCTATTTCTAGCACTTATGTAACAACTGATATATAATTTGTGGTTCAATCACATGTAAGTATATGTAAAATAATGTTAGTATCTAATTGCTAATTTTGATTAAAATCACTTTAAAAAATTTCAAAGATATTTTAGAGAAATAAAAATCACTTAATAAATAAAACTAAATCAATCCTTGAGACAAACAATAGCTAGGGTTCTTCCTATCTAAACATATAAAGAAATTAGCCACACATCATCCTTACACTAATAAAAATAAGTGATAAAACAAAAGAAATCAAAGTAGAAAGGGTTCAAGATGAAATCTCTATAATCAATTAGCTTTGGTTTATTGGGATATGACCATATCCTATGTCGTATATCTTATTGCTTCCTTTTTAGAGAGTTTTGCAGGATTTGATAAATAGGCCTTGTAACTTATGTATCTTATTTTCAAGATTTTAAAATGCACATTTTTATATAGATGGTTGTGTCTTAGATCGTGTATTTTATTGTAAACTTTTCAAGGCATATACAAATAGAGACATGATCATATTTCAAATCGTGTATCTCTTTAAAATTTTCTTCTTTTCTTATTTATTTGATTATGTTCTCATTTTCAAGGATATAGGTTTTCACATGGTTGTGTTTCGCTAAGAATTGTTTTTCCTTATTGTTTTCACTTGTAATCTTCTCTAATTCTCAATAAATTTTATGCCTAGGAAACACCTTCTTAAGAACCTAAAAATTTAACATAAATTGAGCAAAGTAAGGTAATTTAAGCATAAAGATAAAGAAAAATGATAGTGAAATGTATATACGTTTTATATCAGACATTCCCACACTTAATTTTTTGCTTGTTCTTAAGCAAATCATTCTCAATCACTTTCACTTTAAACAAATTTAATGCTAAAATAATTAATTATTGTCATAAAATTACTTATCAACCACCTAACCATATTGTTCATAAATTATTTATGTCTATAAAAACTTACATTGATTTGCAGTTTAGTTCAACCTAAACCAACAATCCTTAAAAAAAGTCATCTTAATTCAAATAGTTAAACCTTATATAAAATTAACTTAAATGAGTAAGAAACTTTAACTATGAAGCATTTATTAAACCATAATGAAAACAAATTAAAATACTTATTTTTGGTACTTTTAGAAAGTATAAGAGGCTTGTTTGAAAAGTCATCTCTTTTGACATGAAGGTAAAGAACTTGTCACAAGTACCTCATTTACTCAATTAAGTTACCATTTCAAATTTCTAATATCACTAATCTTAACATAGACCCTTTACTTAGGCTTAAAGTTAGTGGAGTAAATTTATTTATGCTCACTTAATTCAAATTTTTTCAAAAATATTAAAATAATAACCTACTTGATAAGTTCAACTCTAACTCACTTTATGTTAAAATCATAAATAAGGCTTTGTTATTCAAATTAAGCATTAATTTTAAGATCATAAAATTAAAATGAAACTAAACTAATTATCAATGTCATAACTATTGACTTAACTTAGTAGAATCAAAATAAAATCTAATGTCTACTAGGCTCTCCTAATCACCATTCTTTCATTGTTAATTTTCTTGGATTTTTCACTTAAGCTAATTGCAATTAGACCGATTTGCTTGAGTTATTTATGTCTCAAAATAAAATTAAAGGAATCCCTCTCCACACTTAAATTGTATATTTCCTTAATGGACCAATAATAAGTATAATGTAAGAAGTAAATTAAAATAAATATGGATGTAAAGGAAGGAAATTGAATATTAAAGAATCTTTTCTAAGCCTTTTATTAGTGTAATAGACATCTAGATGTGCTTTATACCTTGCATAAAGATTAGAAAAACATAAACTATAAAATGAGTAGTGTACTAAAACTAAAATGAAGCAAAATAAGTAATGAGAAACTAGAGACATAGGGGAACAAATGTCTAGAAGATTTTAGAACCTAATTAGAACGTTTGATATGTGAAAATTAAGGAACAATTGGAGGCATGGTTAAATGAAGAGAAAAAAAGCATGGTAAATGGAGAGGAAAACAACACGTATATCCATATCTTATGATTGTTGTTCAATGGGTATTAATTGGCAGCATGTAGATGTTGTATATGTGGCTTACTGGCTGTTCAATGGCAGCATGTATATTGTACATAGTTCAATGGTTCAATGTAAGGAATACAGTAGGTATATAATAAGTACATTATTTAATTGGAAATAAGAAAACAAGTATAAATCATGGAATTTGTTCAATGGTTGAGTGAGAAGAAAACATATTTTTAATCTTACTAAATGCTAAGATTTTGGCTAAGCCCTTTGTTATAAAATTTGTAAAACAAGGTGGTAAGTTATAGATATACTTGGTAGGTTTTAGGAACCCTTCAGGGGTCTGCCTCATAGCTAAGTAAGACCATAATGTTTTCTCGATCATTGTGGACTCGGGACTAATAAGGGAAAAGCACCGAACACGTGAGGGCAGTTTACAATAAACGAAAAACAGACGGTGTATTTAAATTGATTTTGTAAAGATGGTTTTTACCTTACTATGAAAAGTATGTTTATGAATAATTTTATTGGTGCTACTACTTGAATTTAAAAGTTAATCTTCATGATATTTACATATGCTTTGATTTAGCATTGAATTGAGTTTGCACTTGGAAACTAACAAGATGTACATATGCTTTAAATTAGCATTAAATTGAAATTTGCATACGCTTTGAATTGGCATTGAATTGAAATTTGCATATGCTTTGAATTAGCATAGAAATGAATTTTGAATATGTTTTTAATTCGTATTGAAATAATGCATGCTCATTTATTAATTTTGATTTAGCCAATGGTACACTGTTAGGTCTTTAGATGTACAATTATATTGATTAGAGTACGTCTTAACATGCATGATGGTGTTTCGGTGGCGTCTGTTACTAACATTAGTGGTGTCGTGTCTATTAGTATGTCTTGTGAGTCGCCCTCTGCATGCGTGGATTATATATTGTGCTAGCACTATTGCAGGTAAGCGATGCATAACCAACTCCGTAACTACTGATTTATATGTAATGCTAGTATTGTCATGGGTAAGTGATACAGAACCAGCTTCATAACAATTGGTATATGGAGGTTAATCAGACACGAGTAAGCGATGCAAAACTAGCTCTGTGGCCTTACACCTAAGGGTGTCATATGGCAAAGAAAATTAGTGATAAGCCATGTTTTAAAAAAGAAAGTTCATGAAAGTATCGATTGTTGTCGTTGTATACTTTACAAGAAAAGTGGAACTTGATCTAAGAAAAATATATATGTTTTGTTTTACATATGCATTGATCTTATGAAAAGAAAATAATGTTTTTTGTAAAAACATTAATTATTCCTTGAAAATAAAAGCAATTGTTTTCTTTTATGGACACGCTTAATGGTTTCAGTAGTAGGGACTCTGAAGTGAATCACACGTTAATATTGTAAACAATAATGATATATGCACTCACAAGAAGGGGGGGTTGAATTGTACAACTTTTTCTTTAAACCATTCTTTAAAAAAATTATCTTTCAAAATTTTAAAAGTATTCTTTTTCTCCGAGCCTCTTCAGGTCTCAATACAATGAGTATTCTTTTACTCTTAGCCTCTTCAGGCTATC
>JANZLC010000009.1:834359-844974 GCA_026413385.1 Erythroxylum gracilipes
CAATTTTCAATGACACTTGTCATTAAATCCTAATGTCATATATAAAAATTTCCATTGCCATTCGACTCCTAATTCTACTACTATTCACCAATTGTTCTTTCACTTGGCATTTTTCTGGTCCAAAAAAACCCTTAATTTTTAGAAAATTCTCAAAATTTCACCAAAATTCTAATTCACTACTTATAAATTCCCACTCAATTTTTAAGACACAAAACATAATTCCCATCATATTCACATTAAACCAACCATTTATACCCGAAAAATGTCAATTGTGTGCATGAACAATTATTTTAATGTGTACAATAATCAAATTCACATGCGTGTATGATGACATTATGCATGAGCATGAATTGAATTTTTCTCAATCTCTCTTTGATCTCACATGTACCAAATTTTTGGGTTCTAACTCTTAGTATGGGAACGGGATGTTACAGTTTCTTTGCCTCATTATTAGGCCATTTAGACAACCAACGAATATGACTTAAAGAGTCATTACAAGATATCACCTTGTCCTAAAAACCATTAGGGAAACTCATTGCAATGATCTTACGCCCTTGCCTATTGACTTCTTTTATCACTTTTCTCTTTCAAATTGTGAAGCTCCTTAAAAAGAATGATATACGTTAATTTTTATAATGGGAATAAAAATTTTGATCTTATATGGATAAACAATATGTTTATATCTCAGTTACTGTACTTGTCAATTTATTTGTCATTTGAATTAAATAGAATGTATTGATGAGCTTGATGTAATATATTTAAGTTTAAATTGACTTTTTTACCTTTCATTTACCCTTTTCCTCTGATAAGATATCTAACTTTTGAAAAAAAAAATAAAGATGTTACTTCAATAAGATTTGCATTTTCATTATCTTCCATATACCTATTATATTTTTTCTCACCTTATAATGTATATAAATACAAAACAAATTTGTATACTCTTTAGCTAAGTATCCTTTAGCTATAGACCATTTTGGTTGGCTTTATTACAAAAAGATCATTTTAACCTACCCAAATGCCTCTAAACAAAGTACATAGATTGACAATACACTAGTCCAACATAATTGATTTTCTTTGGAAAATGAATAGCCAAGTGGATCATGATGTTAAATAAACAAGGTAGATAGATTATTTCAAGTTGAAATAGTACTTCCACAATTTCTTTTTCCAGATGTTTAAGATCTCTTAGCCTGATGACTTCACTGCATACCCCCTCGGAAAAAGCACCCAACCTACTGAAAACAACTACAACTTTTTGTATAATGTTTTCCTACAGCAAATTGGAGTAAATGTTACATAATAATATGAGCGTCATAACTTTTATACCCTAATATATTTCTCTTACTAACATCAACATATTGTGTATTGTTTGATGAGCAAACTTGCAATAATTTCACATTCTTCAATAATAATAATAAAAAAGTTTACTTTCTCTTATAGGGTCATATAAAAGTAAGTTTGAGCTACTGACATGATAGTCAAATATTTGTTTATTCAAATATTTCTTTATTCCTAATTCTTTCAAATCAAACCATGCATTAAGATGATATTTTGACTTGCCTAGGATATCAAACAAAGTTCCAAGAATATTGTTACATACATTTTCTCAATATGAATCACATGAAAGTTATGTCAGTACCCATTATGACTCTAGTAAGGCAATTTAAAAATATATATACCTCTTCCTTAAAAGATTATCACTTTGAATTTTTTGCTTATTTGCCTTCCCAAACACAATATGATACCCACTAATAAGCTTTAAAACATTATATCCTTACAAAGAAATTGGTGATTCTCTTAACTTTATATAACTATTCAATGATATTATATTGCGCTTCCAAGGATGATTTCAATCTAAAAATCTTTGACGGTTAAGATTAAAAAAAATCTTTCCATTATACTTTAAAAATTGAGAGAAATTTTCATAAAATAATTAGGACATACTAACTTTCCCTTTATATTCCATCCACACAATATCACATATCCTAAAAAGTCACTAACAAAATGGCTACACGCATCTTAAATGATTAATTTGTTAAAGCATCATATGCCTCTAACCCAAACTTTAGTAACCCCATCAAATCTTTAATCGATGTCTATAAAAAAAACATAAATATCTTTTCCAGGATAAATTGAGCTAGGTATAATTAAAGACAGTATTAAATTTTCTAATTTTAGACATCTCCCTAGTGCTAAATTGTAGTTTACTAAGATTGTAGGCTATGTACCATATGAAACACTCATTATGTGAAAAGGATTAAATCTCACTGGAAAAAGCCAATCTAACATTATGAGGATTTAATGAAAAATTAAGATATAATAAGATAGTCTTTCCTAGCTTGGCCATCGACATAATGCCTTAAATTACCATCTTTAAGATGCCCCTTATTATGTCATTTCATGAATTTAGTTCATCTTAGACATAAGTAAAGAAGTTGCAACCTCAATTTTAATGGAAAATATTTAAAACCTTGGCTAGAATTTGCCTCATATTTGAGGTTGTACAATGATCTGTGTTATTTTAAATACTATAACTTTTTTACCACCTAGATACACCATACACTCTACAATTTCTTGCTTTCTTATTATTCCCCTAATACATGATATAATCATTGGGACATGCATTTATCTTTTCAAAGTGAAGTCTTAAATCCTTCATAAGTTTCATTGTTACATTAAAATATTCTAAAATGTTTGCATTAGGAAAGGCCTCTCTAAGTATCCCTCTAAGATCAATATAAGTTGCAGTATTAATTACATAGGTACACTTAAAAAGATATCGTCCAATGGTAAAATAATTTTAGAAAAACTTTGATAAATAGGATATAACTTTTGTTTTTCTTGCTCCACCAACTTTAAAAAAAAAAACTTGTTAGAATTAACATTTAATTACTAACTCCATTACAACTATTGATACCTTCATCTATATCTCTGAATGTGCCAAGTAGTAAGCCATTTATATTATCATTCAAAAACCTTCCATCAAACTCATTATTATCATCCATATCTATACTTGCATTAGTTGATACCTCATTAAATTCCAACCTTCATATTCTTCTAGATCAAATCCATCAACAATCAAATGATCATATATAATATTTCAAGTATACCAATAATAATTGAAACATTCTTACATGGACAAGAAATTTCATTTCTATTAGCCACATTAAAAAAGCCTTTTAAGATAACAATCAACTACACTCATATATTCATCACTATATATGGTAAGTCATTCAATTGTTATCTTCCTTTTCCATAGGCAACTTACTATTCATCGAAGTAGTATATGCAATATAGACTATGTTAACAACTAAGAATTTTTCATTTTGACTTAATAAACCATGCTGTTACATAATGCCTAATACAAAGTACATAAACATTCATTATGACATAATAAACGAATTTGAATTCCTAGTAGATTGTCTTAGAGCAATATAGTTGACGTATCTAATAAACGAATTTGAATTCCTTGTAGATTGTCTTAGAGCAATATAGTTGAAGTATCCCAATAGCAGTAAACTAATCAATTATAGTTTTTACTTCAATTAAATATAAATCCAAATACTTTATTAGTAATTTTGCAATCTACAAAAAGGCATGCATAATGGACTTATATGTCATTGCTTTTATGAAACTAAGAGCTTGAGCAATTAAAATTTAAAATTTAATAACATACATAGGAAAAGAAATAACTAAAGATTACTATTAAATGTGAAAGGTATCTAAAAGATTATATAATTCAATAAAAACTAGATTTTGATTTTGAAAAGCGATTAAAGTTAAAGTGTAGTAGGTTATAAAAAATGTAGGAAATGTTATAATCAATATATTTGAACCTAAGAATGCCTTTCCATCAAAAGATCTTCAGGTCGAATGATGATTATGCCAAATTTATTAAATTATATGAGAAAATAACATTTTCAATTTGAAAACAATCACACTACTGGACCATTAAAAGTAAACTTTAACTATTATATTCTTTCTCCATTAGTATTTGTTAAGAAAGAAGTAAACTAACTTCGATAAAAGTAAGTGTTAATCCCACTTTCACAACTGCACCTGTGAAGTCCAACCACAATATAAGTAATTTATTAATCTAATAAAATGAAATGTGAAACTTCTCTTCATATGATTATGTTAATGTTAAAACTGGTAAAAAAAGAAAAATGAAACATATTCAACCTAATTAGTTCCTGGATCTGCAATTAAAGGTAAAAAAATAATTTTTAATTCTAAATATTATATCAATTCACAACACACTTTTTCCACCATGGTAAGATTTGCAAAACCTATCTTGGAAGTTAATCAATATTCTAATGTAGAGTATTTAGACTATATTGCACAAATTTCTTTTAATTTACATCACTACAATTGAATCAAACAAGAAGGTGTAAGGAGATAAATATGTTTTCTTTTACAGTGTCACCACTCAAAATGTTAATAATTTAGTGACAAGTAGCAAAAAGAATTTGAAAATAATATAAAATTAATCATAAGTACATGTTCAATGACTTCTTTAGAAAATGACTTCCATTAGTGCATACCCCTATAAACCTTAGTTTGGACATCCTTCTCCTGAAGGGCATTCTTCAACTCTTCTAACTAAATGAAGAGCATAGCCAATAATGCAAGATTCATTGGAACAAATAGATAAAAACACTTGAGTAAAACTATTATTATATATGTGAGGGTGTCTGTTATCATAACAGAACATCACCAATCCTGACGCAAATCATTCTGCTCATTTTCTTGAAGGGGACACATCTTAGAAGAAAAAAACTAAGCAAGTAAAGCCTAGGTCTAGCTTTAGTGAAAGAAAGATGGTTTTTTCTTGTTTGGGAATTAAAATAATAGGCGTAGACAACTTGTTATTAAAGCCTACGTTTTTCATGATCTAGAAAGGGTCAAAAAATCATTAAGACAACTTGTTATTAAAGTGATGAGCAAGAGTAGATTGCTGATAAGGTTGGAGTTTGAAGGAAGAACCAATCTCCAACCAAATAGTTGACATCCGTCCGTTTTCTATTAGCTTGGGCACTCATCGCTGTTGTGCCTGATGTAGGTTTTCTTGTAAATTGGTTAGGATTTGGGACCTAAACTGGGGAAGTTCAGCAACAAATGCAATTGATGAGGAGCTTGTGACATAATCAAGCAGGGAAGGTGAAGGTCGACCAAATGCTGCTTCGTATGGCGTCATTTTAATGGCAGAGTGCTAGGCCGTGTTATAGTGCCATTATGCCTAGGAAAGATAATGTAATCACTTTTGTGGGTGGTCAGACAAAATAACAGAGATAGTCGCAGAGTGTCAGGCTGTGTTATACTGCCATTATGCCCAAGAAAGATAGTGCAACCATTTTTTGGGTGGTGTGACAAAAACAACAGAGATAGTCTTCTAAATACCAATTGAGGACATCTGTCTATCCGACATATTGGAGGTGGTAAAAACTGCTGATTATTAAGGTTGTTCCTTGGAGCGTGAACAATTCATGCCAAAAGTGGCTCATGAAAATAGGGTCTCTATCAGACACAATAGAGGATGGTATGCCATGCAGCCTGATGAATTCTCTGATAAAAAGCTCTACGACTTCAAGAGCTATAAAGTGCTCTCCTAACGTTGTGAAATAAGTGTGTTTTGTAAAGGGGTCGACCACCACAAACATCGTCGTCTTGCCTGGTGAGCCTGTGTTTGACCTCCACCCATTGGCCAGAAGTGTTTGAATGGCTGTAATGAAGCTTGGTGGAGCTTGTGCATGTACGAAGGGCATTTCCTAGACAAAATGATTTGCTTTCCCAAGCTAATGAAACAACAAAAACTTTCTACTTGTGCACTAAAATTTCTAAAAATTTTCAACATAAATAAGCAAGTACTAGTGAAGATTTTCATGGTCATCATCATTATACTATGAACAGATTTAATAATATGAAATCTTACCTCTATTAGTTAAGATTTTTACTGTAGGAATAAAGTTAAACACTTTATAATAAAATAAAAACAACTAGTTGTTCTCAAAATTAACACCTGAAACATACCCATGATCCAAATCACATGACTTTTTGGTTTCTAACTAACAAGGAGCGTTGAAAAGAGCTCTACCAATACTAAGTAAACGAAACAATGACTAACTAACGAGGAGAGTTACAGGAAACGAAACAACCTTGGTAGTTAGATAATGTCCCACTTCCCAGAATAATATAATGGAAAACATATTCAAAAAAACAAAATGAGAAAACCGAAAACACAGAGAGAGGTAAAAACCAAACTGCAGCAATTGCTTTTGACATCAAATACAATAAAAACCAAGATGCAGCAAACCATAAACTAGAACGAGACCCACCTACGTTTAACTCCAAATAGGTTCAACTTAGCCATCTGAAAGTTCAACTTTGCATTCCACCGCACCTGGACGATTAATGGACAAGAACAGGGGAAATCACGCTCTTGTTCAAACGAGAATGGGGCTGAGAAGATATTGCTTGCTGACTACTTCGCGAGCCCACTTCCCCGTCCTGTAACTTCACTACTTTCGACAGTCCACGAGGCTGTGCACATAGTTGCTTTAAGGCACAACAGTGGGGAAAAGTGCTTGGTAGGGGCTGAAAATAGACGGAAGATAAAAGGAGAAAACAATTTTGGCACCTGATTTATACTGTATAATCCACTAATATATTAGTCTATTATCGTCGTGTTATGTAAAATTTGACTGTAGCCCCTTTGTATTATATTAGATATAATATCCAAAATAGCAACACTTGTTTAAGGATGGCAAAAATAGCCTAGCTTGGCTTAGCATAGCTTGACTTGACCTAAATTATCTGAATTTTTGGTCAAATTTAGACTCTTTTTTTTTTAAATTGAGCTTTAAGCTTACCCAAAACTTAAAATTTGTACTTATAATGATGTCATTTTGATTAAAACGTTCTCTTTTATTTTTTAAAATTACATAAACATAAATTTTAAGTAAGTTCAAACTCAGCTTTTTTTGTTACTTAATTGGTCCAACCCATTACCAATTCTACACTTTTTTTTCCGTAAAAATACTTTATTAAGTGCTTAAAGTAGCAACATATATAGTTGTTGCATATGTAAAATTTTTAGGCAATTATTTTTTGATTTTGTTGCCTTTTAAAATATATAATGACCAATCACTATTATGGTTGCTTTTTAAAATTATTAAAGGCAATACTTTAAAAGTCATTGCATTATACTAATTTTAAGTAATACAATTTAAAACTATTACAAATTTATTGTTGCCTAAAGTTCTTTTTTACATAGTTAATTCAATTATTAAGTATCCCCATATTATAACTTAGAACTTCTTAGTTTGATGCCTCTAACTAGAATGGAAATAACCTATGCCTTATAGTATCTATCGAGGCTTCAATAATCTTGAAAGTGTCACAAATCTTGAAAGTATCTTTATGTGGTAATTTTTCAAACCAAACATAATGCTAAAATATTTGAATAACATTCAACTTAATCTCTAAGTAATCCAGATTGATTTTTTAGCCTTGTAACACTTCCATGTAAGAGATGGTTTCATATATTTCATCACGGTTATGTGCTCCTTTTCCATTATATCAGTTTTTATGTCTTAACATTTTTATTTTTAAATCCATTCTCTTCTTTTATGAAGAAGTGTTCTTTTAGATCTAAGACTTCTTCAAGGTAAATGAATGTTCTATTCCATATCATATACCATGTGCACACCTAAATTAAAAATAAATTAAGAATAGAAATAACATAATCAAAGTTTAATAAAGAATATAAACAAAAACAAACAAATAAATTGGCTATACTAATAGCCTTTAAGTTTTCTAAACACCAATTTATTCCCCAAAAATGATGTCAAAAGCTTGTTGAGCAATTTGTAATCTAAATGTTTCTCTATTATAAAATAAATATTAATAACCTAAGACAAGTGCACCTATTATTGTTAAGTAATATAATAGTGAATAAAGTGTCAATCCCACGAGGATGATAGAATGGTCTATTACACTTTCTTACTACTAATTAGTCTAAGAATATAAATATATTAATTATTGATGAAGTTGAATAACAAAATGAAATAAACAAGCTAGACAAAGGAATAAACCACTAAGAACAAAACAAAGGAAAGTATTTGAATGGAGAACTTAAATATCAATAATATTTAGATAAGGAATCCCATAGCGATGTGAGCTCAAGAGAGAGTCAAAAGATAAGTCAACTATCAGATGACCCGTTGACCACGCCGAAAGGATATATTACTCATGCTAATTCTAAAAGGCTTAAAGAAGCTTTTGGTGCGCTTATATGTACCATGGTTGATGAAGAAAAGTCCTTTGGAGATCAAGTTACAATCAATAACATCAAGACAATAACACTATTCACGTGTTCTGACTTTGGCCGAAATTCTGACATTGATTTATGTCGAATCAGCGCAACTGACCAACATGAAAGTTGTAGAGTTTTGTCTTATCTTTCCAATAGTATAATATTTGCCTTAATCAAAGGTTCGTATCCCAAGATATGCTCAATTCACTAAAGGATGTTTTGCCAAAAAATTGTTACGACTTCACTTTTCATTTTTCTAGTTAGGCTTTTCATTTTTAGGCCCATTTTTTGAGACTTAAAAAGGTTGTTTTCTGC
The DNA here is from genome assembly GCA_026413385.1 of Erythroxylum gracilipes. Taxonomy (NCBI): domain Eukaryota; kingdom Viridiplantae; phylum Streptophyta; class Magnoliopsida; order Malpighiales; family Erythroxylaceae; genus Erythroxylum; species Erythroxylum gracilipes. Next base: position 842,989 of record JANZLC010000009.1, read on the forward strand.
ACTTCCTATTTAGATTACATTCAAAATAATTTTAGGTCACTTTGTGAGGGATTCAATCCTGAAACTCTCTATAAACCGATTTTACGAACTTATCAAATGATTGGTCGGATTGCTTGTGGGGTTCTTTTGATGTCTTTGTGCGTTTTAGTTTATGAATTGCATTGTTAATCTTGGGTCAAGGCATCGAAGGATCTTCTGACAACTTTGAATTATTGGGTTGGGATTTTGATCCGATTGATCAAGGGGTTTTGAATCGAGTTGATTCTAGGGGTTCCGTGTCATTTGGTATCAGAGCTTTGGCTCGGTTTTAGGTTCCTATCCATTGTTCTTATTGTCTTCATTTGTTTTTCTTATTTCTTTTTTGTTTCAAATTTCTATTTAATTTTGTCCTTATTTCCCTTCTACTGTTTATTTTTCTTCTTGTTTTATCGTTATCGTTCCATTGCCATTTGTTAACATCATCTTTGTTGTTCTTGTTTCGTAAATTTATTTCAATTCATACTTCGTGTTGTGTTTGCATTTAGTTTTTGTTAAGATTGTTCTTGTGAACAAAATTAATCAAAAACAAAGCTGTAAAAAAAGTGTTTTGTTGATTCGTTGATTGTAATTTGCTGAGATTATGGATAGTTCATCTTTAAGTGTTGTTGCAATTGTAAGTTGTTAAAGAAAGAAGTTTGTTGGAATTTGTGAAGTTTAGTGATTGATAGAAAAATTGTGTGGATTGCTAGAAGTTATATAATAGTATTGCTTGAATTGAAATTGAAATTGAAATTTTCAAAACTTGAAGAACGAAACTTTGAAAAGCTAATTCCTATTACAAAATTTCTCTTTCGATACTTTGAATTTCTTTAGTTCTTGACCCGTACGTGTTACTTTTCATTGCTCTCTTATTGCTTCCTTTTGATTTCTTCAATTTTTCTTTTGTAAGAGTGTCACTTTCATTTTGATTGTCCTTGATTTGTTTGGAATTTCGGTTGACAAAGAATTTTAGGAAAGAATCAAGAGTGGTAAAAGGCTAAAGTGGTTTACATCAAAAGAAAAAGCCAAAAAATGAGCGAAATACGAGTGAATCATCATCTATTCGAGTAAAACACGTAAGGGAGTGAGTGAGGTTTCCTTTTAACTAACATTATTACACTTATTTTTCTTGTTATTTTGTAATGCCTAAGGCAGGTGACGAAAAGGATTCAGAAGACCCAGCCACAACTTTAAAGGATTTATAAGAACAATTGACCCAAATGAATCTTGCATTTGAAAGCTATGGAGAGAGGTTAGAACACTTAGATGCTCCAAAACGAGGTCAGCCAACACCACCACCGACCATCCAACCTAAATTTGACGATGTTGAAACTAAAACAAGCATGGAAGAGTGGGATAGATATTAACCTCGGGAGTATGTGACAAGAGGTCGAAGAAGAGGTGACAAACATAAAAGAGAACCGAAAGCTAGGGAAGAAGTTGATAGAAACTTGAGCAGTATTAAAATGAAGATTCCTTCTTTTTAAGGTCGAAGTAATCTAGACCAATATTTGGATTGGGAAATAAAGGTGGAGCTTGTGTTTGACTATCATCATTATTCAAAAGAAAAGAAGGTCAAATTAGCAGCTATAGAATTTATAGACTATGTCATAGTTTTGTGGGATCAGGTTCAAATTAACAGAAGAAGAAATAGGGAGAGACCTATCCGAACTTGGGATGAAATGAAGGTTGTCATGAGAGCAAGATTTGTTCCTAGTCATTATTACAGGGAAATGCATCAAAGATTCCAAAACTTAAAACAGGGGTTTAAGAGTGTTGAAGAGTACCATAAAGAAATGAAAATGGCTATGATCAGGGAAAATGTTGTAAAAGACCAAAAGGCGACTATGGCTAGATTCTTGTGTGGGCTGAATAGAGAAACTGCTGACACAGTTGAGCTACAACATTATGTGGAGATTGAAGATATGGTTAGTGTTGCCATGAAAGTGGAGAAACAACTTAGTTACA
>JANZLC010000009.1:845074-857718 GCA_026413385.1 Erythroxylum gracilipes
GTGAATGCAGTGAAATCTATCAGTCTGACCCAATATTACCATAATACCCTTGCTACCAGTAACGGGATGTTACACATGCAAGATGGGTTGAGTTTATTGAGACATTTCCATATATCATTCAATATAAGCAAGGTAAAGAAAATGTGGTAGTTGATGCACTATCTCACAGGTATGCTTTAATCCCTACTTTGAGTAATAAATTATTAGGATTTGAGTATAACAAGGATTTGTATGTTGTTGATAATAATTTTGGAAATGTGTATGATGCTTGTGAAACTGCTGCATTTATTAAGTTTTATCACCACGATGGGTTTTTGTTTAAGGAAAATAGACCCTGTGTGCCAAATTGTTCTTTGTATGAATTATTCATTAGAGAGTCTCATAGCGGAGGTTTAATGGGCCATTTTGGTGTATAGAAAACGTTGGACATTTTGCATGAACATTTTTTTTGGCCGCATATGCGTAGGGATGTAGAATGTGTTTGTACAAATTGTGTTTAGTGTAAACAAGCTAAATCTAAAGTATGCCGCATGGATTATACACACCATTGCTTGTACCTAGTGCACCTTGGGAACATATTTCTATGGACTTCATTTTAGGTTTGCCTAGGTCTACACATGGTAAAGATTTAATTTTTGTGGATGCTGACAGGTTTTCTAAGATGTCTCATTTCATTGCTTGTCATAAAATTAATGATGCATCTCATATTGCAAATTTGTTCTTTAAGGAAGTTGTTCGACTGCATGGAATTCTAAAGACCGTAATTAATGATAGAGATGTCAAATTTTTTTGTTCTTTTTGGAAAGTGTTGTGGGCAAAGTTAGGAACTAAATTGTTGTACTCAACTACTTGTCATCCATAAACGGATGGACAAACTGAGGTTGTCAATCGTACTCTTGGTACTTTTTTGTGTGCTGTGATTAGTAAAAATTTGCGCACTTAAGAAGAATGCTTGCCCCTTGTTGAATTTGTGTACAATAGAAATATTCATTCTTCTACAAGTTTTTCACCATTTGAAACTATGTGTGGTTTTAACCACTAACTGTTATGGATTTACTTCTTTTACCTATTAGTGAACTATCTAATGCAAATGGTGAAAACAAAGCAAATTTGGTAAGGAAGATCCATGAACAGACTTGTCGGCACATTGAGAAAAGGAATGAGCAATATGCATCTAGTGCTAATAAGGGAAGAAAGTTTGTTTCATTTGAACCCGGAGATTGGGTGGGGGTGCATATGTGCAAGGAAAGATTTCCTGATAAACGAAAGACAAAGCTACATCCAAGAGGCGATGTCCCATTTCAAGTTATCAAAAAGCTTATAAATTGGATCTCCGAGGTGAATATGGTGGCATTAGTGCTTCGTTTAATGTTTCTGATTTATCTCCTTTTACCATTGCAGATTCAAGGACGAATCTTTTTCAAGAAGGGGAGGATGATGTGGGCCTAAAAGAGAGTAGAAAGATAAGTCAACTATCGGATGACCTATTGACCATTTCGAAAGGACTGATTACTCAGGATAAATAGGCTTAGAGAAGCTTTTGGTGGGCTTATATGTACCATGGTTGATGAAGAAAAGGCCTTTGGAGATCAAGTTACAATCAATAACATCAAAGCAATAACTCTATTCACGTGTTCTGACTTGGGCCGAAATTCTGACATTGATTTAGGCCAAATCAGCCCAACTGACCAACATAAAAGTTGTAGATTTTTGTCTTAACTTTCAAACGGTATAAGATTCGCCTTAATCCGAGGTCTATACCCCAATATATGCTCGATTTACTAAATGATGTTCTGCGAGAAAATTGTTACAACTTCCTAAGTGACTTTTCATTTCTCTAGTTAGGCTTTTGGTTTTTAGGCCCACTTTTTGAGACTTAAAAAGGTTGTTTTATGCACTTCCTATTCAGATTACATTCAGAATAATTTTAGGTCACTTTTTGAAGGATTCAATCCTGAAATCTCTACAAACCAATTTTACGAACTTATCAAGTGATTGGTCGAATTGCTTGTGGCATTCTTTTGATGTCTTTGTGCGTTTTGGTTTCTAAAATGATTGTTAATCTTAGGTCAAGGCATAGAAGGATCTTCCAACAACTTTGAATTCTTAGGTTGGGGTTTTGATACAATCGATCAAGGGGTTCCTAATCAAGTTGATTCTAGGGGTTCCGCATCACCTAGCATCATCTTTGCAATCATTATTTAGTAAACTTTGAATATTTTTAATATTTGGTTCAACATGATTCCTAGATATGAAATTTCTCCCTCTTAAGTTATAACAACCTACTCTCAAATCGAACAATCGATATCTCTATTTAAAAAAAATCATAAAAATGTGTTAATTTATGTAAATTCCTATAAAAGGCCTAAACTTATCACTAGATGATTTATGTAAGCTATCTCTAGCACCCTATGCAACTTCTAATATCAAATTAGTAAACTCATATGCAAGTTCTCTCAAATTATTCGAATAAAAATTGATATCAAATATAATTTCTAGCTTTAATTAAATCTATTTTAAGAATATTCAAAGATATTTCAAAATATTAAACATACTTCATAAATAAGATTGAATTAATCCTTAACAAAGACAATAGTTAGGGTTCTCCCTATCTAAAAGTAACAAGAATTAGCCATACATAATCTAGAATAAATCTCCATATACCCAATCATTTATGATATATTATAATGATATCCAATCTTCTTCTCTATAAAAAATGGCTGCAAAGTTTGTCTCCATAGTTTTGATCTACCTTCTAGTAACTAACCCTAAGTTTAGAATAAAACAAAAAGTGAAAAAAAAAATCCTAAAATAAAATTCTTTTGCCATCTTTTATACATTTATTCTATTATGAACACAATTTGAGATATGGTCGTACCTCAAGCTATGTATCTTATTACTTCTTTTTTAGAGCAAGAAATAAACTCTAATATGCTTATGGCTTAGGCCATATATCTCACCATCAAGATTCTAAAAGTGGATATGAGTATCTTAGATAATGGATCTTTTTGTAATTTTTATCTAAGGGCATGAGTTGAGACATAATGGTATCTCAAATTATATTTCTCTTTAGAACTTTTCTCTATTATATAGTTTCCCTTCTGCTTATTATCATACTATTTCTTCTTCTCTTATTTGTCTTAAACTAAGTTAGTTTAAGAATAAGAATAAAGCAAAATACTAGTGAAATATATATACACATTTCTTGTGCATAAAATAATGTAGACAATCACTTGATATAATAATATACTTCAGGGGAGATTATATAGAGCTAGTTTTTCTAATAGGATCTTAGTCATTAGTTACATATGATTTATGGTGTTAAAATTCATTAAATATAGTATCAATATCTTGAGTGTGTAAAACTTAGAACTCACTCTAAATTTTATAATAGGCATTGAGAATGCCACACCCCTATCTAACAAGTTATCACATTGGGTAATCCCAACCTACATTTTTCTTTACTTGAAATGTTGACAACACTTTAAAGATGAATTCCTAATAAGCATCTTCAATTATAGCAAAAAAAATCTTATTTAGTCCACATGCTTTATTATTGTTTCCACCTCTATATCTAAACTTATTTGTACCAAAGAATAGAACCATATAGTTCTATCGGTTTAACTTTCTAACTGGAAATCGTTAGCTACATGTAGAATAGGATGTTCACCTTTATGTGGTTATTGACATTGATAGCTTCCATCCTCTTTGATATAGCCTTATCCTTGCTTGAGGATGGTCTCTTACTTATATTTTGACAAATTATAAACCCACAATTGATAATAATTTACATAAATGACCCCTAAATTTAAAACTCTCAAAATTTTAACAAGTGGAATCTTAACTTGTCAAATCAGTATTTATTTTTTAGGGAAGGTAATATAATATTAGTTTTGTTAGGATGGGTGTGTAAGAATTGGTGTTTTATTTTTTTAGGAATAGATTTCAAGTTAATACTTACAAAAGGTTTGAGAGAAATGGAGAGAATTTTAAAGAAAATAAATTTGTATTTTTTTGGGCTTGACCTAGGATTATTTAATAATATTGAAGACATAATATAAGTATGTGGGTGTGTCCAAGGCCATGTCTAACTAGAGATTTTATTTGTCCATTATTGAAAAGATGAACACTGCCTTATTTATGGCCATGTCAAAGGCCTTATGTCTTACAAAACAAAAAAAAGGTATCTAACATGACCATATTATATATTGTGTTACTCTCAGTAACTGAGAACGAGCATAGTGTATGAAATAGGCATATTGTATCATGTGTTTAGATTTTGAAATCCTAAATACCTATAACAATAATTCACAATTTAGCGACGCTACTTCATACCACCTTTTAAACATAACATGAATTTTGTTGATTGATTTAAGATCAACCATGAAGTTGTATAAATAGAGATAATGTAAAAACAAATATGTTTTTCTATCATCTCTTTAATAAGTTATTAATGAACTTGACTAAGCTCTTTTTCCTTAAACAAAATACTAAAACTTTTAATTATCCTTTATAAAAGTTGTTCAAAATTGAGTATGCAATATCATTTTTAATGGTGTGATAAAATTGATTACCTATGAGATTTACTATAATAGGTGTTAGAGGCCTATTAGTTATTTATAATAGCCTTATTCGACCTCTCCATTAGAGGTCAACTATGTAGTTGGCACACATTGATAAGGTGTTCTTTTCATCATTCAACTTCAGCCTACTTAATTACATCCTTATATTGGTCACTCAGATATAGTAATAAGGTCATTAGTATTACCATATTATATATATACATATATATGTATAGATATATCATATACATATATATATATAATGATTAGTGACTAAATATTTCATAATCAATCATAGTAAATTTTATTATATTTTTTACTATTAAATAGTATTACCATTATATATATTATCATTCTTGACTAAATATTTCATAATCAATTACAATAACTTTTCATTATATGTTTTACTGTTATTGAAGAAATATTAAATCAATACATCATAAATAAATATATTATTAAATTTTTTGTATTCTCAATTTAATAAATTATTCCTTTGATCTTCTAATTGATTTAGGAGAGGTAATTAAATATTTTAGACAAAAGTAACCATTTTCAATCATCTGCCATTATTTATTAAAAATATGTGAAGAATTTTAATTTCGCTCCAGTTTCATTTCCTATCATTTGCATTTGTCCTTTGTTATTGTCTAAAGTCAATGCAATATGTTAGTTCATCTAAGTTCTTAACTTAAGTTTTCTCTTGTGCTCCAACCTTTTTATACCCTTCTGCTCGTGAATATCTAACACTTCTCGATCATTTTTCGATTAATCTTACACGTTTTTGTTAATTGGAATTTAAATATGTATTTTTATAGTTATCACCTAACTTCAAATAAATGTTAATTTGTGTCTTTAAAACTTCTAATAATGAATTTAAAGAAGGCTTATGTGGCACTTTAAATCCATCATAGCCAAAATGATCATTCATGTTCACTTATATTTAATTTAACTACTCATTTTGCATGAGTTAGATTCTCATTGCTTTTATAACATATGAACAATCATGATATATTGTTTCTCCAATCTTGCAAATATTCTATATATATTCTCCAACATTGATTATTGAGGCACAGATTGTACATTCTCTGGTTTTTATACCTCTCCCTCTTCTTAGACAATAGTAAGTGGTGACTACTCCACTCCCCTGTTTACCCCATTAGTCTGGCCCCTCAGGGCATCACCGTTTTCACACCACCTTTACAACCAATTAAAACATACACTAGCCTTTCTTCAAAATGATATTGTTTCTCAAGAAAGGTCATGTCTTATTCTATCCCCTAAGAAATTAATAAACATAGTTTGGCAAAGGCATATGGTTTTAAAAATTACCATATCATAAAATTGTCTTCCTTAAAAAAATCATCTATAACATGATTATTCTTTTTGATGTGTTCCTATATAGAACCAAGACTAAAAATAATAGAGAAAAAATGGTGGTACTTTTTATACCTATTGTAATGGCATTTCTTATAATACATGTTGACAATTTTTTAATAGGATTGTGGTATATGGAGTACAAACTACAAGTATAGCAGTAATAAGTCATCAGCAAATGTCAGATGAGAAAGTTTTTACTTATTAAATCTATAATGTTATTTAAATCTAGTATTTCTATATATATTAGAATTCATTAAGGAATTAAGGAATTCCATTCTAATAACAAAGAGGTAAGGGATATTGGGTCACCTTTCCCTAATCCCCTTACAACTTTGAAATGCATAGTTGGTTCTCCATTTATCAAAATTGCATAGGATGGTGTAGTAATGCATTCTTCAATCCGCTATATAAATCTTAGAGGGAAGTCGGTAGCTTACAAAGCATTGACTATAAAACTCTAGTTGATAGAGTCACAGGCCTTTGTAAAGTCTACTTTAAGAGTATAACTTTTGATTATTTTATTGTTCATCGCTCTTTAAAAGTTCCTACACAATTATAATCAATGGATCTGCCCTGAACAAATGCATTCTATGCTAGATTAACAAGTTGGATCAGGTGATTCTTTATTCTATTTGGTAAGATTTTTTTAACATGACTTTATATAAAACATTGTATCAAGCAATAAGGTGATACTCATTTTAGGATTTAACATTGTTGTGTATAGGGATCAAGCTAATGTAGGTTTTATTCCATTCCCTCAACAACCTATTGCTTAAAGAGAATTCATACACTGCTCTTATAATGGTTTCACCTAAGAGATCCCAAGTTTGGTGGAAGAATGTTCCATTAAACCCATTAAGGCTTGAAGCCTTTGTTTGGATGAAAAATAGGGAATCTTTGGTTTCCTCCACCTAGACTTCATTCACTAGCTCCTAATGAACTTCAGTAGGGATGGTTTTGACTAAATTCAATACTTCTTATGGGAAGGGAATAGTAGTATCATCCAATCTAAAATGGTGTTTGAAGTGGTTATAGGTAATAGCTTCAGCTCCTCCTACTCAATAATTCTATTCCTATATTTATCCATTAAGAACAATATTTGATTTTTGTTCCTTCTAGCATGGACAACATTAAAGTAGTACCATATAAAGCTTTCCTTATCTTTAAGCCAAATCATCATAGATTTTTTCCTTAATTATAAGTTTAAGTGCTTCAAAGATTGATTATAATTTGTCATAAGAGAAGCCTCATGGATCTTTAAGTAAGTGTTCTTTGGATTATTCATTATTTCCTTCTGGCAAGAAATAAGTGCTTTAAGGGCCTCTTGTTTATCCTTAAGCATGGACTCATTTTTCCTTTTAGATTGCTTGTTACTCTATATGTATAAACTTTCATAAAACTTGAGATCTGTGAGGCATATACTCCTAACTACTTTTGAGGCTTTGTAGGCATTGAGTATACAACTGAAATCTCCTCAATGGTGTAAGGCCTTTTAATTATTGAATTCAAGTTCTTTAGAAATCCCATAATCCTTATCTCTTAAATTCTCAATTATGAGCATATGCCATAGTACAGGCTAAAGGAATGTTAGACTAAATCATTAGTAATTCACAATGTGACATTTGAGAAGTACACCGCCAATTCAGGAGCTTTAGCTTAGAGGGATTAAAGCTTACTATAATTTTGTCATTCATATAAGCATCGTCATTGGAAAAAATGATCCAATTTTTATCTAGGAACCATAAACAATCTTTAACTTGGTCCTTTTTATTTTTGTTTCAGTGAAACCAGCAAAATTAGGCCTCTTAATGATTAATAAGTCCTTAATGGCTAACTATTTATTGAAGACATTCAAGCCTCTTACATTTCAAACTAAACCATACATCATTTATTTTTATTTGTTTTCTTCCTTTTAGACCTCCTCTTAGATGTTCTTCTTCCACTTCCCTCTATATCTTACTTCTCCAAGTTTCCCTTAGGATCTGATGTTCCTACTTCCATATGACGTGATGTTGGAGGTATAGGTCCTTTGGAGGCTATAAGAGGGGAGGCTACTGCAAAAGGCTCATGAGGACTAAACACCTCAATTACTTCTTTCCCTTTATCTTTAGTCAAAATTTCATTAAGAGGGGGACTTAGGCATCTGAGACTTTGCTTCTTCAAGAGCTTTAGTCTAATTCATGATTAATAGTAGTAGGCTTTGGTACCCATATCTTCTTTTGTTCCTTATCCTATGATAACTTCACTGAGGCTTGTTTTAGGTTTCCATTCTCTTTCAATTTATAATTCTCACATATTCTGGGATCTTTCTCTTCTGATCAACTTTTATACAAAAACATATTCAAATCTTATTGTTCTTAACATTACAATGTTCTAATCCAACCCCATTACTTTTTGAACTTACTAACTATATAACTTAGTCGTTCAGCAGATTAGTATTCTAGGAGGACTCTGTGGAATTTCACCCATGATGGGATAGTTTCTAAGACACTTATGTCCATTTTGATACCATAGTACAACCTTTTAACTAGTAGAGGATTTCCCTATATATGTTATAGATCAGCATCAACTATCATTTGAGTTTTTTCCTTGGTGGTGAACTTAAAGATAAACAAATCATCCTTATTCACCATCTTTTTCTCTAACCACTTCGTCTTCCATATGTTATTAGCCCATTTTTTAACCACTGGAAAGGCTAATCTCATTTTAAGGAAAAATCCAACCATATAGGTACTCCATTTCCTTGCCCGTATTTAGAGGATCTCCAAAGGTGGTGTCATAAATTCTTCCCTGTAGGACTTTGAAATATATCTTATGCTGCCAAAGTTGTTAGGGTCTCCAACAACCTTAGTCCAGATTACCTTACTAGAGGCATTAGTAGCCTCCTTCGAAAACATAGGATCCAAAGTTGAACTCACCTTGCTAGGAGTGGAGCTTGGAATAGGAGGGAAGTCTAAGTGTGAAGGCTTTATAATTAAGTTCAACTTGAGTGAAAAAGCATTTTCTCTCTTTAACATGTTCCTTGTGTGTAACTCATTAGATTCTCAAATATATTAGAAATTGATATAAATTATAACCATAGATCTTATTTAAGATTAGATAAATTAAACTCCTTTAATTTATCTTTAATTCTCTAATTAAATAATAAATATCCATATATTAAGATTAGCGTCTAGCAATATATCATAACTACCCAAATATATAAAAATGTCAAAGTAATTTTGACCAACCTTTCTGTACATAATAGTTTTGTATAATTTAATCATTTCATTTTATGATGTTCCGATTAAACATAGAGCATAGAAATAATATCTACTCTATTTGAGCCTAATCATGTTAGTTCTTCACCATTAGCAATTGATTCAATTAATGACATTTAAAAACTATTTCAAAGTTTCATTATACCTTGACCAAGGATTTCCTGAATTAATACTAATTAAGAATAATGGAACATTCTCCTTGATTATTTTATGGTGATGAATTTTATACTTATCACTTAACTACCTTCAGATAATTCATGTTATATCCAATGACTACTGATTGTGCTACCCTTAACTAGAATAAGACATAAGAACTATCAAAACATAGCAATCTCTTTATCAGATAATTAGAAGATCTCAAGTCAAAAAATCACTTATACAATCATCACAATGAGAATTTGCATAGACATATAAGTAACATTCCAAATGGATTTCTCATATGGGTCAGTTTAGTAAACTTGTTCTCTAACAAACATCAAGTTGGTTTAACTATCTCCATACTTTAGTTTATGAGATCTACTATTTTATATGGAAGAAGCATAATGTGTTTTGCCTCTTTACGCTCCATTAATGTCCAATATTAATCAAACAATTATTAGGAAAAATTTAAGGATAATATATAAATGCAATATTAATTTTATAATTATGATCTCATCATAGTTTTATTGCAATGTATATTTATTTAATGGACTTTATGATATACATCTAAATATGTATAAGATAAAGTATGCTTTTAAATAATTTTTTTCATTAAACTATAAACAATCGATTAGTTGTAGGGCATAAACCAACAATCTCCCACTTACACTAGACCAATCATTTAAGTATCTTATAATATATCACCGCATGATGATCATACTACTGTTGTAATAGTAGTTAGTGAGAAAATTCTATAAGATTCTTTATAGTGGGAACTTGTTTAAATCTTACAACTTTCATCTTAATTATCATTATAATTAATAGAAATTGTCTAAATACATACATAGATCTTTAATGATACTTTAACTCCTTTTGTATGTCTCATTGCTCTAATGTTCTATAGTACATTTCTATTTAAACAATACAAGGAACTATACCAAGTTTATTAAAGAACTCATTGATCCTTTTAATCATTTCTACTAAATGAAAATTGCATTAAGGCCTGACTAGCAATCAATATTGCACTGAAACATTTTCAATCTCAAAATAATATTGTTTTAAGTAAAGTATACCTTAATTAGGATTTACTTATATAGTTAATATCCTTATAAATTTGAATTCAAGTATCAACTCATGCATAGAATAATGGATATCTTCAATACTTTATAAGAATTAGATATCTATTGAACATCTTTAGTACATTATCTACATATATACCTAATTTGCATAATTAAGTTGTTACCTTTCTTACATCCAATTAAAGCCATTCTTGGACAATTATATTTTCAACAATTAAAATATGAATAATTGTTTATCTTATAAGCAATATGTATCTACATGCTCTTACTAAAGAGAAAAACTATACTCCCACTAACCTTCTTGTAGATCTGATAAATTTACAATTATACATTAGATCTATCAGCAAAGGCGCTAATTCTAATTAGATGCATTGTTATGAGATTTAAACTTTTTCAAATTTCATCTTACTCCAACTACTTATCTTGAGAACCATTCTCTTACAAATATACATTAAAACATATGATTTGATTAATGGGTTTGTAAAATTATATCATACCTTTTGAATATCTCATAACCATTTATTATTCAATTTTGTTCTAAACTTATTGGATTATACATGCTTCAACTAAGCATCACATTCTAAAATCATTAACTTTGGCTCTTTCAAATTCTTAGTATTTCATATCTAATATAAAACTTGCTAGTTTATTTAATTGGAACTATCAAAAGGTAAGTTCTAGTACTAGTTATAGCTATAAAAGAAATAAATATTGCATTATAAAATATCTCATATTGTATTTTCTTCCTTACACAAATCCATAATATTATGGAATTTAGGTTTGAAGGTATTCACCAAAGAATCTCATTTCTTATAGATAACCTAAAAATCTAAATCTTACCTCATCGATCTCGTTGAAGTGATTTAGCATCCCAATACTTAATTTTTACTTAAATTTAAACAATTTGAACTTTTCAAAATTTTATATCGATATTTCATTTAATAAATATTACTATATCACATAAATTCATTAGTATATTTAATGAAATAAAAGTGTCATCCTTCTATGAATTGTTATTGTATCTCATATATCACATGTATAAAATTTAGCAATTTAACACCATTACCATCCCTTTACTAAAGGTTGATTTGGTTATTTTCAACCAAATATGTTTCAAAAGTTTCATACAATTCATAATCAAAATGATACCTACATCCTTGTACAACTTTATGATTCTCATTACATTGATTTAACCAATATGGCATAAAGATTGTCTCAAGTATCCAACTTTCTATTATTGTCACTTAATATTAAGCATAAATCCCCCTTTTATCCAATACATACTAACTATCTGTATGAACTTGAATCAAATACTTTTACTTAACAATTTATTCATATCATGCTTTGAATATTATAATAATGTTGAATCTAAATTCAATATCGAATAATTAAAAGTATAAATTAGAAATACATACGATATCTATCATATCAAATATAGGCAAGAAAAGTCATGCAATCAATTTTCTTTTAATGATAATTATTATCATTCTATATTAAATACCTTCAGTTATAGTTTATGTTTATACTTTTAGTAAGCTAAATTGAGTTAAACAATTTCAATAAGGTATTATACCTACTTTATACAACCTCTTGCATCATGCTATCATAGTGTTGACATACATCTTACATGATGTCATTGAAGTTTATAAGATGTTAGTCAACTTGAAATTTCAACACATTTTGTTTATCTGTATGACTTTTATGTATCTTTAAAACTTTGTCATGAATACTTAACAAAGATTAATAGAAAAATTGCATAATGGACATATAACTTTTCTATTTGACCTTAAGAACTCTTCTTAAACATGACCTATGTCCAAGATATTTTGTTCATTAAAAATTTAGTGTCAACTATACTAAATAAGGTAAATTCCATTTAGAACAAAATATAAATGTAAGAAAAGCAAGTAATTGGTTATCTGTCATGACTATCAAATAAGATCTATAATTTAATCATATAGTTGGTTACTCTTACTATTTTATTTAAAATAATAGCTCTTACTACTATTTGAAAAGATTACTCTATCTCAAGTAAGGTACGTTCGCATTCAATTTTAGTTGATCTTAAGTTTGTTGAACAAATCAACTAAACTTAAATTAGGTAGATGATAACTTTCTCAATCACATCTTATATGACTCTTAGACTTATTATGCTGGACCCCGTTTTCGGAGCCCAACTATCCATAACAATAGTACCGAAATCCATTGGGCCCGAGTCCCGACCCACC
>JANZLC010000009.1:857818-879735 GCA_026413385.1 Erythroxylum gracilipes
CTTACTCATACTTTAATTTAATTCTAACCTTAGCAAAATTTAATTCCAATTAACTGATCTAATAAGACTTCAAAATTTGAAACATGCCTCAAAATAAATAAAACCAGTTTGGGGTCCAACATATTAATTGACAACTCTTAACCAAAAATATCATATATATTATTCCTAACTTTACCTCTAAATTTATGTGACCATAATTTTTCTCATCCAAATCACAAAAATTTAGTTAAATAAAATTCACTATTATAAGCTAAATATATTCAGGTTAGAGCGGTCTTGAGTTTGCTTAACAAACCCAATAATAAATAGAATTCTGATTTATTGTTATAACAATCATGTTTAAAACATATACTTAATATTCATCTCATCAAACACAAAATTACATATCGTACATATAAAACATACATCTAATATATATACCAAACATATAAACAAAGCATGCAACTTACGCACTCTTAACAAAATTATATACATAAAATATCAAGTCTTGTTTTATTCTAGTTACTAGTCTTCATAATTTAAAATAATATTTCCAATTGTTCGAAAAACTAAATTAAATTAAACACATCGATCCAAATAACTAAACTCTTATTTCAAATATAAATTTAATGTGATTTGAAAACAATTTTTAAAATCAATTGAAAATTGTTTTCAATTATCTCGACTCTTTTAATAAAATTTAATTGAAAACAAATTTCAATAACTATGTTTTTTACTTATTACAATTTAAAAAACTCCTCTTTTAAAATTCAACAGGAAAGAAACTTTAATTCAATTAGAAAACTATTTCTAATTTAATTAGAAATATTTTTCTTAATTTAAAAACTATTTTCTAATACTAAAGAAAACTACACTCAAAATTAAATAAAAACTTAAAATTTATAGAAAATTTCTTTTATATTATTTAATTAGTTGTTAATTTCTTAATTAAATAGAAAATCTTTTCTTAATAAATTAAAAACTATTTTTAAAAATATTAAAGAAAACTCATTTTTTCAATTAATAAATAAAAACACATTTTCAAATCTAATCAAGAATATCATTTCTAATAAATCAAAAAACTTATTATTAATAAAAAAGGAACAATTTGTAATAAATAAAATAATAATTTTCTAAGCAAATAAATTATAAATTTAATTTATTTCAATCAAATAAATTTAATTAAAAAATGAATTGAAAATAATTTTTAATAAATTATGCTTCTTACTTATTATAATTTTAAAAAAACTCCTCTTTTAAAATTCAACAAATAAGAAACTCTAATCCAATTAGAAAATTATTTATAATTTAATTAAAAATATTTTTAACTAAAAACTATTTTATAATATTAAAGAAAACTACACTCAAAATTAAATAAAAACTTTTAAATTTAATTAAAAATTTCCTTTATATTATTTAATTAGGGATTAACTTCTTAATTAAATAGAAAATCTTTTTTTAATAAATTAAAAACTATTTTTAAAAATATTAACGAAAGTTCATTTTTTCAATTAATAAATAAAAATGCATTTTCAAATCTAATCAAAAATTTATTTTATAATAAATTAAAAAAACTTATTATTAATAAATAAAAGAACAATTTGTAATAAATAAAATAATAATTTTCTAAACAATTATATTATAAATTTAATTTATCTCAAATCCTCCACCCCATATATGCTCGTTGCTGCCAGTAGAAATGTAACTATCACCTGTATCTCCAACGTTTCATCTACTGCAGACTCCCCTCTGCACGTATAATGGATGGCAATAGCTTCGAAAGATTAGGGCATGACGGGAGAAGACAGCGGCGACATTAAGGGGAAGCCCCGCCTCCTCCTGCGTGCTCCAACAAAGACGCACAACTCGCCACAACTCCAACAATCACACAAAACAACTCACATAACTAACAGTCTCCATAAGCTTCCGATCACCAGACCTGAACAGTCAACACCGGCAGTAGGGTTCTCACATAAACCCAGATTTAATTCAATCACAAAACCCTTCACTACTGGCAGGAGTTGCTCTTATCGTGGACCACAAAACAAACATTCGGAATTTCATGTAGCTTGGGGTTTGATCTGTTTATTGGCGGGCCTTGTTTAACAATTATTGTTCCAAAAACTATTCTTGTTTTCTAGTCTTACTAAAAATATTATAATTTAGGGTTTTTAAATGTTTAATACAAAATTTTTAGATTAAAATTAATAATATTTAAATAGAATTTTTAAGTATTATGAATCGCGTCATTATAATTTAATTTATAATGAATTTTTTAAAAAAGATTTAGAAAAGCTCATGCTTTATCATCTAGTAACCTAACACATTAAAAAATCAATAAAATCCGAAGAAACTTTCAACGTAACAAAAGAAACGAGTCTAAATCTTGTGTCTAATATTATGGTGTCTTATTGTATTCAATAAATTTTAGCTATTTATTTATGTAGGGTCTGTATAAAATCTGTGTGAGGCCCATAAAACAAATAACTAAAATTTTATGAGACAACGTAAAAAAAAAGTAAAACTAAAAAGAGAATCTAAGTTATGAAACAATTGAGTAAAGACTGAGAACTGGAACAATGGAACAATGTGCATTTGTGTGAGTGACAGAAAGATAGGGGCTATGACAAGATGAGTCGGTGGGATGAATATGCAAGCTTAATAGAAGAGCGTGGAACTTGTTGTTGATTAGTGCTGTTTCTCTTTTGTCAGAATATGGAGCCATGAATGATTTCTATTATTAATGTGTCATACACAGAACAGAGAGGAATTTGGGGTCGGAGTACAACTTGGTTCGCCGGACGATTTGTTTGAATAATTAACACTGAATCAGACGTTGGTTTTTGACATCAGAAACCAGAATCTTCTTCGCGGGACCCGACTAGATTGGTCAGATTAGATATCATATCCATCAAATTGACGGGTGCACTAGGTTCCCTTGCCCACAAATATCAAATCATGGCAACTAAGAAATTGAAGATGTTATCATCACTATACTCCAATTTTAGGTTTCGTGACAGACAAAAAAAAAAAAAGGAAAAATAAATCTGTCTTCTTCTTTCTTTTATGTCCCCCACAAACTCGTGGCTTTCTTCTCTCTTATTCTCTTAGCCTGACTATACGTAAAATTTTTAATGGAATAGAATGAAATGATTGATAATAAAATGGAATATAAATAGATGCAATATTAAAAAATTATTATTTAGAAAAAATGAAAGGGTTTATAATGTAATATGGTAAAATATTGTTTGGAAGAAAGATTCATAATGTAAATAGTAGAATGTTATTTATCATTTTACATTCCATCTTAAACCTCTCAAATTAGAGATAACATATTTTTACTATTTATGATGGAATGAAATGTAATGTGAAACCCTCCCCTTTCATCATATTCTAGTCTATTATATTCCATTATAAACTCTCCTCTCAAATGATGAAACAATATTACATTTTTTTTATTCCATTAATAACTACCTAATCAAACATAGCCTTAGGTATAAATTAAAATAAAATATAAAGAAAAGAAATGTACAATATACAAAGTATTTTACTATCAAATGTATATATATTAATTTTATGCATCTATTCATTTAAATTTACTGTTGACTACAGTGAAATTAGACAGAGATGGCAACAAAAAATTAGCAAAATTGAGTTAATTTTATATAAAAACAATTGTTGAATGCCTAACCCTATTTTTGAGATTTTCAATGATTGTAGATGTCTTTATGGTTTGTGGGAATGACAAACAAGTAAAAACAAGATGGATGATGCTCTTTTAAGGAGATTCACAGATGTGTAGAGTATTACATGTTCGTGCCTTGACTTACACAACTGTGTGGATTAATAGTGTAAGTCTTTAGAAACATGTAAAAGAACGTACGTAGAGGGAAGATATACAAGGTTGTGCACATGCCTGTGTAAAGATACACGACCGTGTGTAAAGACCGTGTAACTCTCTATTACCGTGTACAACTGCGAGTGAGTCAGTGCTAAAGATACATAATCAATTACACTAGCATGTAAGCGGCCATGTATGGTGCAGAAAAACTATTTCATAATATAAAAGAGAAACATACATAGATTTTTGTGGAGAGTATAGTCATAACATCCAAAAGTGAGGAAAAATATAGAGAGGACAAATAGTATAATATTCTCATCCTTGTTTGATTGCTTTGAGGATTGGTTTGAGTTTTTGTTGACTATGATAACAAATTTAGTTTCAATCTTAAAACTTTGTGAGACAATTTATTGTTATGAGGTAAGAGATCAACTTTTTGTAAATCCTTATTAAGTTTAGTATATTTTCTTGTCAGTTTGGCTTGTAATTTGCTTTTCATGTAAATCTTGGTGTTGTTTCATCATTAAGTTTCTTATTCTCATATTGTTTTGTTGGTGCAAATTGAAGAGTTCTTTCTTGTCAATGATATTTAGTTGATGTTTTAGAGAGTTGTATTATTGTCTCCTAACAAGTGGTATCAGAGTCATTGTAATAGATGGTAGAAACATAAATATCATTAAATTACTCGATTTAGAGGCCCATGATAGAGGACCTTTTTCATTGCAAGGATAATGTTCCTTCAAAACCTGAAAAGATGTCAGATAGAGAATGAGAAAAGATGAAGAAAAAAACTTTAAGAGCTATTAGACAATGGATTGATATTAGCATATTCAACCATGTATCTCAAGAAATAGATCCTTTGAGCTATAGAAGAAGCTAGAAGGTCTGTATGAAAGGAAGATTGCTTATAACAAGGCCTTTCTAATTAAGAGGCTTATGAATTTCAAGTTGAAAGCTGAAAAATCAGTGTTGGAGCATCTAAGTGATTTCTATGACATAATCAACTTACGTACTACAATAAAGATCAGTCTTGATGATGAGCTTTAAACCTTGTTCCTATTGAGTTTGTTACTAGATAGTTGGGAGATGCTAGTTGTGACGATTAGCAACTCAACTCCTGAAGGTGTGCTCTCTTTGAATGTAATCATAGAGTGTATGTTTAATGAAAGACTCAAAAGAAAGGAGATTGGAGTTGACAACGTGTAGGCTTTCTTGACAAAAAAGAGGGGAGAGAATAAGAGTAGGGGTCCCAAAGGTTGTTGCAAGTCTAAGAATCGTTCAAAGTCTAGAGGTGACAAAGATTTGAAGACATACCATTATTGCGATAAGCCAAGACATATTAAGAGGTTTTGCTATAAGTGAAAGAGAGATCAGAAAAAAGAAAGATCATCATAATGATGCAACGATAAAAATACAACAATAACAGCTTCAAGCATGAATGATGAGGTTCTCTAGTTTGTGCAACTAATGACTGCTTCAATGTCAGCAATTTTGGATCCAAATGTGGAGTAATTCTCCAACTACAAAGCAAAGATTTTGGGAGTGTAAAGATGGGAAACTAAAGTTCCGTCAAAATATTCGATATGGGTAATATCTAAGTTTAAATAAATATTGGATGCTTAGTGACCTCGAGAGATGTATGAAACATCCTCGATCAAAGGCTAAATCTATTATCAACTATTGTCTTAGATTAAGAAGGATTTCAGCACACTTTCGAACATAAGAAGTGAAAACTATCTAAAGGTGCAATAATGGTTGTCCAAGGAGAGTTATGTTACTCATTGTATGAGACACACTCAAAGTTGTACGGTGGTGGAGAAGTATACATAACTGAAAAAGAAACTTCATAAAATCTATGGCATTGATGACTGAGACACATAAGTGAGAAGGGAATAAAATTGATGATTGGTAAGTCCTTTATCCTAGTTAAGAATAATCCTTGCTATCATTGCTTAGCTAGAAAGTAGTATAAATTCTCTTTTAAGAGAAGATATAGAAGGAAATCGAAGATATTAGAGTTGGTGCATTCAGAGGTTTGTGGCCTTACTGAGGAGGAGTATCTAAGAGGTAACATATATTTTATTACATTTATTGATGATACTTTGAGGAAGACTTGGGTATACATGTTGAACTCTAAGAGTCAAGTATTTGAAACTTTGCAAAAATTTCATATTATAATAGAAAGGAAAGTTGAGAGGAAGCTGAAGTGCCCGTGAACATAAAATATAGGGGAGTATACTTTCAAGTTATTTGAAGAATACTGTACATCGCATGGCATTAGACATAAGAAAACCCAACTAAAGACTCTATACCATAATGGGGTTATTGAGAGGATGAATATAACCATTATATAAAAGGTTCATTGGATGCTTTGAATGTTTATGTATCTAAAAACATTTTAGGGAGAAGCAATCCGATCTACAGTCTACCTAATTAATCGAGGTTGCTCAATTTTGTTGGATTCTAAGATTCCTGAGAGAGTGTGGACTATCAAAGATCTCATATATCATCATCTGAGAGTTTTTGAATATAAGATATTTAGACATTTACCAAGGATCATAGAAAGAAACTTTACTCAAAGTCAATATCATGTATCTTTGTTAGATATAGTAATGATCAATTTGACTTCAAACTTTATGACCTAGAGAAGCAAAAGGTTGTTAGAAGCAAAGATGCAGTGTTTTAGGAGCACAAGAGACGTGTTGATCTTCTAAGAGGAGATAAGTTATCACACTATTGCTCATCATATGGCATTGTTAGCTCTTCACCAATTCCTTTAACTATTGAGTAGTCTATAGGTGAAGAAGATGAAGTGTGTGATCAAAAAAATATTGGTGGTGATCAGATACAATTTGATAATAATGAGCTATATGAAAGACACCCAAAGAATACTGAAAATGAATCCATTAAGGATAAGGAGAAGGGGGGGGGGGGGGCAATTGGATCCAAAAGTTGATGAAACACAACGTCGAAGGTCGATAAAGAAGAAAAGGCCTTCTATAAGGTATCCAAGTACTGAATACCTATTACTTACTATTAACTCGGAGCCTAAAAATGTGCAAGAGGTTGCATCTTGTAAAGACAAAAATCTCTAGCTTGCAATTATGAAGGAAGAGATGGATTCTCTGAAGAAGAATAATACATACGAGCTTGTAAAGCATCCAAAAGGCAAAAAGGAACTGAAGTATAAGTTGGTGTTCAAGATAAAAAGAGATGGTAATAAGCTGGTAAAGCATAGTACAAGGCTAGCAATGAAAGGATTAAGTGAAAATAAAGGTATAGACTTTTATGATATCATTTCACTAGTAGTCAAGATGACCTCAATTTGAACAATTTTGGGTGTAATTGTTTGTTTAGATCTTGAACTTGAATAGTTGGATGTTAAAAACAACCTTCTTGCATAGAGATTTGGAAGAGGAGATATGAAGGTTTCAAAGCTAAAGGCAAGGAAAATTAAGTCTGCAAGTTGAAGAAAAGACTATATGGATTAAAACAAACTCTAAGGTAGTAGTATCAAAAGTTTGATTCCTTTATGACTGATTATGGTTTAAACGAACTTGTATTAATGCTTGCGTGTATTTCAAGATGTTCTCATATGAGAACTTCATCATACTTCTTCTTTATGTTGATGATATGCTGATTGTGGATCAAAACATTAGTAGAATCTAAAAGTTGAAGGAGTATTTTTCCAAATCTTTTGATATGGAAAATTTGGTACCTACAAAGTAAATTTTAGGCATGAAGATAACTCGAGATAAGAAGAATAAGAGATTATGGTTAGCTTAGGAGAGATATATTGAATGAGTGATAGAAAGGTTCAATATTAAGCTTGTTGATTGACTTTTTCTAAGTTTGTCAATTATGAATTAACCGCAAGTGCACAGCGTAACTGTAGCTAGTATCGATAAGTATAGGTCAATCCCATAAAGACTATAAATATTAGCAGTTACCATTATCCTATTATATAGTCTACAAATTTGACTGTGACTTTTAATTAAATAAATTAAAACTTAAGCTTAAAAAAACAGGCAACAAAATTGAACAGAGAGTTAAGCAATCACTGAGGAAATTACCGATATCAATAATTAGAGTCTAGGTTTTGAATCCCCTTAAATAACCTTAATTGATTGATCTTTTATTATGTAATTGTCTTGTTGATTTATTGGACCGTGAAAATTCCTATGATATGCTAATAGCTTACTCTTAAGTCTAATAATAACTAATCCTAAGGTTATCAACCAAATTACTCAAGTTAAAGTTTATAGAATTGTTTTACAAATTTGTGATTCTCGTTATTAGATTTGGCCCTAATCCAAAGGATTTATGTAATCCTATCTCTAGGGTTGCAATCAACTCCTTTCACTTACAGTAAATCTATTCACACACAAGATTTTTCAATTTCTATGTTATAAAATCAGATTATGCACTAATATCCAAATCTATTAGAACATATATTAAACACATAATTGAGTCATATATTAATCCAAACAATTGCATTAATAAAAGAATCAAACATATTATTTCATAAAACTAAGGTTCATCTAACCTAGGAACCAAAAAAATTAGTTACATATAATAGAACATGAAATTAAACATAAACAAAAAGAAAAATGAATTGAAAACAATGGATTCATAATTGTAAATTTCCCTGTTTGTCTTATATCGAATATTCTTGCAAGGTATAGGATTGATCTTCTATTCCTATGGATCTTTCGATGATTTCTTTGTATTTTCCACTTCTCTTAATCAAAATTACCCCTTCTGAATGATCTCAACCTTTGTAAAATATATATCAAGCAAAAATATACAACAAAAGTATAAAATATATATCAAGCAAAAATACATTAAATATGGGATTTAAATATACAACAAAAGTATAAAATATATATCAAGCAAAAATACATTAAATATGGGATTTAAATATCATTAATTATGCATCTATCAAACATCCTCACACTTAAGCTTTTGCTTGTTCTCAAGCAAACCATAATAAAAATTATCAATTTAACCCCTCATCAATCTCAACTTGCCTATTCATACTATAAATTATCATATCCTATTGAATCAAATTAGCATACGATTAGAATCAAATTTTCCTAAAATTAACTTTCTAAGTCGATATTAATAATAATCACAACAATAATCACATTGAAATTAAAAACATACACCTTTGCACCCTCACCAAGATTTTACTTAATGCACTTAAGTGTTTAGGGTGAAAAGTATCAAAACTCTCAATCAATGCTCAGTAGAACTCTTATCATACCCTTGCAGTATTATCATATCTCCACCACTTATGTATAAAATAGAAAAAAAATCAAAAAAATCTTCATATGGGTTATAATAAGTCTTACGTATGGTATAGTTTAGATATTAAAAAGGGTTAAATTGAAGGAAATTTACTAAGAGAATTTACAAGAAACTTGTTTACAATTTACATAGGTCCACTCCTTATAAAAAACATGGTACTTTATACTTTTCTTCTCTTCTTTTTCTATGCTTTTTTTAAATGAAAACAAAAGAATCTCGAACATTCATATTGTACCACAATTAAATAATTGTGGAACCTTTCAATAATTTCAAGTCTCAAACAAGTAAAGAATGTAAATAACCTTCAAGGTTTAAAACAATAAAAAGGTCTCCAAAGAAAAATAGGAAAAAAGGTTAATATATGGGTACAATAACAAAAGAAAAAGGCTAATGCTTAACTTGGTTATTCCTAAAAGATAATTTTATAGGTGTGGTAATTATTAAAGAAATAGGCTTAAATAAATTGTTAAATCTAAGTGTCTTCGTCATGTCAATGCTTCTAATTTAACAAATATGATCTCAATATATATAATAAAAGCAAGTTCTATGATCATTCTACTATAGATGATAACACATATGAAAGAATAAAAATAGCTTTAAAATTCTCACTCTTAGGCTTAAAAGCTCACGAAAAATTTTGGTCTATATATGTTTAAATAGTATGCAATTTTCATTAAATTTGAATATCCTAATGATTAATGAAAATATGACTTATAAAAGCAATTTTATTCTAACTCCCATCCTTTTGCATACTAATTCAAATCAATATTCAATAATGAAGTAAATTTTGATGGACAAATTTCAATTAATTCAAGATATCAGTTAATAAAATTTAATAATCAAGATTATAATAGCTTAAAGAAATCATTAAAAATTATTAACACCTTCCCCATACTTACATCTTCCCCATATTTACATTGTCCCCAATGTACACAATATAAGTATATATAATAAGTGAGAAGGTTTAGTGGTACTTCCCTAAATATGATGATTTTTCTGAATTATGATCCATCCAATATTAGATAATATCTTTGAAAATATAAGAAAATGGATAAAAGAAATAAAAATAAAAATACATAAAATAATTAAGAAATAAAATATTAAAATGACATAACAAAAGTAAATCCTAATTCTTGAGTTACCTCCTAAGTAGCATTTGGTTAAATCATTAGCTTGACGTACCTTTTATGTTACCGTCATCCTGCGTCTATGATCAGTGGCTTGCTTCCACGTATTTCTTTTATAGTTTGTAAGTAATCCACCTATTGCAAGATAACAATAAGGTCATAGTTTATCAAATTAATTAATTCAATTGTATGCATTAATGCCCTTTTTAATGACAAATTATTATAAAATATGGAAAAACAAAACTCCCTAAATCATCGATTGACTCGAACAGTTTGTTTTCGAGGACCTTAGTACTTAAAGTCACTGCCAACGCCTCATCAGTAGTTTCCTTACTTGGTTCCTCTACTAGTTCTTCCTCGACCACCTTTGTCCATTCTTCTTCTTTTTCTTTCTAGATAAAGGTTTCTAACTCATCTTCTTCAATTACTTCTTTCCACTCCTCTACTTCCTCTTATTGGATGGATGTTTCTTTGTCTTCTTATTTCAGAAGCTCTTATTGGAATGTCACTCCATTCATGAAGCCAACCCTTATCTTTTCTTCGCTCTCGAATTTGCGTCAATTAGCTTTCATTTCTATAAGGAATTCCATTAATTTGTTTGAAATACTCTCTTCCTTTTCTTCTTCTAGGAGCTCTTTTTCACTACTAAGGGTGATTGTCATCCCGTATTCTATAGGATATTTTTCAGTCGAAATGGGCAAACTCACTTGCATCTCATTAGATATAATCCTTGCCAACTAGTTGATCTCATTCACCATATTTTAAATATAAGCCTCAGCTTCTTGATGCCTCATGATTGATTTTTGAATAAAATCGGCCATCATATCTTCCAGAGTTGGCTCCTGGACTTGAGGTGTTTGGTACTGTAAATATTTAGCTGGAGGATAATCTTTTTGTCCACAAGTCAAAGAGTTACTCCATTTTGAATTGTAAATGTTCTCGTATAGTGCACCTTAAGGTTAATTGTACATGTTTAGTTACTCGCACATATAAGTTGGTACTTGACATTTATGATTTTAATAGTTACTCCCACAAATGTCGCAACATAGTATGGATGTTGGTGGAGCCTCCAACAACATGTTAGGAAACCTCTCTCTCCTATTTGGTGATGTTGCATATTGCGAAGACACATCATAGCTCCCATAAGAGTATTGTTTGCTCCATCCTTCCATCATAAGTTGTGGTATTGACATTAAGCCTTAATCCCTAAAATAAAGCATAAATACATTATTATTGTAGAGATTGTTAGAAGATATAATTGAATAAGCCAAAAGTATAACAAGATATAATAAAAATAAAATAAAATACAATAAAATAAGATAAGATAAATACAAAAAATAATGAATAGAATAATAGCATTAAGGTATTCCTAATATCAAAGTCCCCGAAAATGGTGACAAATCTTGATTGAATTTTTCTAAGTTTTTCAATTATGAATTAACTGCAAGTGTACAATGTAGTTGCTACTAGTGCCAAGAGTACGGGTCAATCCCATAAAGATGATAAATATTAGTAGTTATTGTTATCCTAATATCTAGCCTACAAATTTGATTGTGATTTTTAATTAAAGAAATTAAAACTAAAGCAACTAAAATAAAACAAATAGCAAGATTGAACAGATAATTAAAAAATTACTTAGGAAATTACTGATATCGAGAATCAGTTTCTCGATTTCAAATCCCCTAAATATCCTTAATTGATTGATCTTTTATTATGTAGTTGTCTTATTGATTTATTGGAACGTGAAAATTCCTATGGTATGCTAATAGCTCACTTTTGAGTCTAATAGAAATTAATCCTAAGGTTATCAACCAAATTACTCAAGTTAAAGTTTATAGAATTATTTTACTAATTTGTGAATCCTGCTATTAGGCTTAACCCTAATTTAGAGGATTTATGTTATCTTATCTCTAGGGTTGCAATCAACTCCTTTCAATTACAGTAGATCTATTCCTACACATGATTTCTCAATCTCTATGTTATGAAATCAAATTATGCACTAATATTCTAGATCTATTAAAACATATATTAAACACGTAATTGAATCACAATATATTAATCTAAACAATTGCATTAAT
This sequence comes from Erythroxylum gracilipes, assembly GCA_026413385.1. Taxonomy (NCBI): domain Eukaryota; kingdom Viridiplantae; phylum Streptophyta; class Magnoliopsida; order Malpighiales; family Erythroxylaceae; genus Erythroxylum; species Erythroxylum gracilipes. The sequence continues at coordinate 870,154 of JANZLC010000009.1, forward strand.
AAAAGAATCAAAACATGTTATTGCATAAAAGTAGGGTTCATCTAACGTAGGCACTAAAAGAATTTAGTTACACATGATATAACATGAAATCAAACATAACCAAAAAGAAAATTGAATTTAAAACAATGGGTTCATAATTTTAAATTTACCTATTTGTCTTGTACAGAATATTCTTCCAAGGTAGATGTTTGATCTTGTAGTTCGATGGATCTTTCAATGGTTTCTTTGTGTCTTCAACTTCTCTAAATCAAAATCGCCCCTTTTGAATGATCTCAACCATTGTAATCACCTTCTAATGTCTGCTCCCCCTATTTCCTTCGAATACGTCTTTTTATAGTAATTTTTAAGGTTTTTGGTGATGCACAATCTGATACAAGGTCATGTACTAGACTGTGTATAACTCAAAATATCCAGAATTTGTGATTCTACACAGCTTGAGAGAAGTGCAGGAGTTGATGCAAGAACGTGTATCCCATCTTTGCTTCACATTTCCATTTTATATCGCATTTTCATCAAAATTCTTCTCATTTTTAATCCATGAAGGAAATTATAACCTATAAACGCACTTAGAGCAAATTGATTACCCAAAATACAATAAAAGTATAAAATATCAAGCAAAGATACATCAAATATGGGGTATCAATATAGTTAATTATGCATCTATCACATATTAAGCCAATTAGCATGTCGCCGGCATCTTACTTCAAGTTATGTAAGCATGCATGTCCCTCGACAGAGAAGGAGAAGTATTGGATGTCCTTTGTTCCATACATAACTATAATAGGGTCTTTGATGTATGCAATAGTGTGCACATGGCCAGATATTGCTCAAGCTGTTAGGATGGTGAGCTAATTATTGTCAAATCCAGGGAAGGTTCACTAGGAAGCAGTGAAATGTGTTCTAAGATACTTGAGAGGCATGTTGAAGTGGAGCTTGTGCTTTGGTGATGGTGCACCAACTCTATAAGGTTTTATAGATGCAAATATGGTTGAAGATCTTGATGGAAGAAAATTCAAGTTTTCTGTTCAAGTTTTCAGGGGAGCCATTGACAGGTGTATACTATGTTTTACTAGATGATAGTTGTATACTATGTTTTTCTAGATGTTCAAGTGTGTTTTTAAGTATTTCTTAGATGATTATCATGTGTATAGGCTTAAAATTATGTTATTATTAATGTTTGTATGTAGTCTAAGTGTTTGCTTGGTTTAAAGCAAGAATGGATCTTAATTTTATGTTTCATGAGGTGTTTTTTGATCCTAGATTTCCTAGATTGATTACTCTCTTTCAAAACATAAACAATTCACCTTAATTTAATCCAAAATTCCAGATTTTGCAACCTCTTCATTCATAAAGCTTCTTAACATTTTCAATTAGATCAGGAGTTATGTATTGGATACTCAAATTCTCATACAAGATCTTCCTTCGAATGATCGTCAATTTAATAACTTCGTGACTTATTAAATTTTCAACTCTCATTGCACAACCTAATTTGATTACTTTTGACTCAGTCTTTTGATTTGTTGTCAAAGTATGAGCATGCACAATTATCAGCCATCTCATAGCAATCCAAGCTATAAAAGTTGGCGATATCTACGACTAAAGCAGAGTATGTAGCTACAGTGGAAGTTTATAAAAAGATGCTTTGGCTGAAAAGGTTCATTTAAGAGTTGGATGTGAAGTAAGAAGACTATGTAGTATTTTATGATAGTCAAAATGCTATTGACTTGAGCAAAAATGCTATATATCATTCTTGTATAAAAGCACATAGATGTTAGGTATCATTAGTTAAGGTTTGTGATAGAAGAGCAACAATTAATGTTGAAGAAGGTTCATACTGATTTGAATGGTGTTGATATGCTCACTAAAGTGGTTCCTAGAAACAAGTATAAGCTTTATATATCCTAAGCTTTCTAGGATGTAACTCAAGTAGATGATTGAGAATAACATATCTTCCCTATATTTGGGCTAGAGGGAGAGATTGTTAAGTGTCCAATCCTATTTTTGAGACTTTCGGTAATCATAAACATCTTTATAGTTTATAGGAGTAACGGACAAGTAAAGGAAACATGGATGAAGCTCTTCAACAATGTAAGTCCTTGGAAACATATGAAGGAATGTGCAATGAGTGAAGAAATACACAATCGTGTACACACCTGTGTGTGGAGGCCATGTAACTCTCTATAACCTATATAACTGCAAGTGAGGTGATCGATGTTGAAGATACAAGGTCACTTATATGGTCGTGTAAGGGATCATGTACGGTGTAACAAAACCTATTTCGTGATATAAAAGAGAAAAACACGTAAATTTTTGTAGAGAGTGCAGTCATAACGTCCAAAAGTAAGAAAAAAGAGAGTGAGAGAGTAAATAGTCTTGTATTCTTATCCTTGTTCTATTGTTTTGAGATTGATTTGGGTATTTGTTGATTGTGATATCAACTTTGGTTTCAATCTTAAAACTTTGTATGACAACATATTGTTGTGGGGTAAAAAATAACTTTTTGAAAATCTTTGTTGAGTTTAGTAGATTTATTTGTTAATTTGGCCTGGGATTTTTTCACTCTACACTAGAGTGTTTTTCACGTAAATTTTATTGTTTGTTTCATCATTAAATTTTTTATTCTCATATTATTTTGCTAGTGCAAGTTGAAGAGTTCTTTTTTATGGTTAATATTTAGTTGATCTTTTAAAAAGTTACGTTACTACCTCTAAAATTTAATGTGAACTTAAAAAGGAGAAGAAAATAATTAGAAAGGGTCACTAATTCACCATGGCCAGGCACGTGTTTATGATGTGCCTAAGAATGTGACTTAAAGGCGCGAGTTACAAGACAAGTTTCATCGTGCTATTGTTTATATAGGCTAGGCTTCGAAGTATGCTAATTACAGCGCTAGGACAATGAAAGGGCAAAAATAGCAAATTATGTAATGGGATATCTAATCACTCATATTATATAGTCGAACAAATTCACATTCAGTATGGCAGACAATTATAAACACCCCATTAAAGGAGTTTCATAAACCATTCCATTTACATGGAATATTACTGTCTGAATCTTAAGCCTCTACTAAGTTGCAATTATTTTGGAGCACCAAATTGGAAGTCAAGTCTTAAAATAACCACAATGGGGTGCTATAGAGGAGTAACATTAATAATTTATACATATAAAATAGTACCTAGAGGGAATTTATTCAGTTATATTGACTATGTTAACCAAAGAAGACTACCGAAGTGACTAGATTAAGGGTAATTAAGTCAATAATAAGCATCAGAGGATAAGACTCAAGTTGACAAATGACACACCAATTATTGTATGCCTAAATAGGGGGAGGAAGCGTATAGCTGATGCCAACGGCGACTAAATTAAAAAAATGAAAAGAAAGAAGAAATGGAAGATGAAAGAAAAAGAAAGTAGAGAAAGCAACTTCATTTCATTTGGCCCATGCCATGTCCACCCCGTAGCCTAATGATGTGAAGTGAAGTCATCAACTTCTTCTCGTCTTCTATTCTTCTTCTTCCTCTACTACTACTAATACTACTACTCTCTTCCTCCTACTCTTTTCACCTTCTCCATACGCTTATTATTCTTTACCTTTGTTTCACAAACAAATTACAACAAAATTTCTCGCTGATAATCCACACCATGTCAACTGATAGGGGAAAGGACATAGCAGAAGCATCCGATGAACATCAACAGCCGACAACCCCTAGTCGCTATGAATCACAGAAGAGAAGAGACTGGAACACTTTTGGTCAGTATCTTAAGAACCAGAGGCCACCAGTCCCACTTTCCGAGTGCAATTGCAATCATGTTCTTGACTTTCTTCGATACCTTGATCAGTTCGGCAAAACTAAGGTGCATCTGCAGGGTTGTACGTTTTATGGGCAACCGGAGCCACCTGCTCCTTGCACGTGTCCACTTAAACAAGCTTGGGGTAGCCTTGATGCCCTCATCGGACGCCTTCGAGCAGCATATGAAGAGAATGGAGGCTCATCGGAGACAAACCCTTTTGCAACCGCAGCTATTCGGGTTTATCTAAGAGAAGTTAGGGATTGTCAAGCTAAGGCCAGAGGAATACCTTACAAGAAGAAAAAGAAGAAGTCGACCTCAATCAGTAAGGGAAATGATGAATCCAGCTCTTCAATGCACATTTCTTGAGCTCCTGTACTTGCCAAATTATGGTGATTTAACTATCTTTCAGCTTCCTTGCAAATTGTTCGATTATTTTTGCTAGCGTTAAGACTCTGTCAATTCTGGTTCATTTTATGCTAAAATTATAGTTGCTTATGTTTAATGAATACAACTGCGAAGCCTCAGATAGTCAGATACTGGTATTGTTTGCTCTGGAACTTGGATACATTTAACCACAACCGGAAATACTACAAAGGGGTACAGCTATCTTATCAGAAAAACTTAGTCAAAAAAGGGGCCAGGATCTCATTCCCTTTGGTCCTAACCCCTAAAATGTCGGCATCAAATATGAGAACCCCAATCTTAATTTCAGCCATTTGGTTGGATATTATAATTCTAGAATTCCTCTAGACATTATACCAAAATGAAAAAGGGACTGATTGTACATGCAATGGTGAAGTTGAACATGCAATGGTGACTCCGGCAGTACGTAAGTCTATCGTATATATGGTGGGTAAGAAGCAAATCCTGGATATAAAAAAAAAAAAAGAGCAATAGAATGTAAGTGTATGAACTATATAACCATCATTTAATAATAAGAACCATCAATCAATATTGGTCATAAGTTTTTTCTATAATAAATATTTATAGTTTTAATTTTTTATTCGGTTATGATATGTACCTTTCAAGATTATAAGAAAATTCTCTGCCCAATGAATAATCACATCAGGTGATGTATCTCAATTGAACTTTCAAGTTTTCTACTTAATTTAATGTTCATGTGAATGATTGAAAGACAGATTCACCTAAGATTAAGGGTTTCTTGCTTATTTCTTTAATTAAAATGCCTATGCTAATGCATGCTGTCTGTATATTGCTGCTCCTTTGTCATATTTAATGGCACCATGGGCCTTGCCAATCACCATTGTCCCACTCATTGCTTGGCAATGCTGAGCATCCATGGAAGGGCAATTGTGAGATTTCGTATCCTGCACTTTGTACCATGCTAGATTTTGATGCTGTATGATCAGATTTTGTGGTCAGCAACTTTATAGGTTTTATGATTGACAATTGTATCTGTTTGGAATTCAGCTTGCATGGTAAAAGCTTAAGCTTTGTGCTTTTAATTAGGGGAAGAGATTTTTCTCTTTATTTTTACTTTTCATTTTTATATATGTTCAGAATTCATCACCATATAGCAGTCGGTTTGCTCCTTTTTTTTTTTAATCAGAAGGATAAGTACACTAACTTTTAAGTAATTAGACAAGGAAGGGACTGCCCGGAGACGTCCTCTAGAAAGATAAGAAAATAACCCACATGTAGGTTTTGATACAAATAGATGCCAAGTTCAAGAGAACTGATAAAATTAGCTAGCTAATTTGCAGTTTGATTTGCCTCGTGATAAACATGTCTAGCTTTCACGATTCATTCTCGATTTAGTAAGTTTTGAATACCCAAAAATAGAGAATTATATGGTACTTGTTGTTTATCGGAGGATGATAAGATGTTGATAATTATCAATAAATCCACGTTTAACTCCACTCTCCGATACCTAAGATTTCATGCAAATCATAGACCTGAAAATACTCCTTAAGAGTTCTATGCACACTGCTGTGCAGGAACTTATATTATAAGCAAAACCTCTTCGCTATGTTCCCGTACCGTCTTGAAGTATCCCTTCTACTGAAACCTGCGAGGAAGAAGCTTGATAAGCACCGTCAATATTGAGTCGTATTTTGCTCTTTAGTTGTGTTATTCTTGAACTGTATGTTCTTTACGAAGGTATTTTATGTCATTATTTTAATGTTTTCTAAGACAGTACAGCAATAATTTAATTTAATGTTTGTAGGTTATTGTCTAATCAATCATTCTGCAAGTCAGAACGCATAAAAGGATTGAAGTCTCAACTTTTTGCATTATTTGCATTCCTTGTATGCAACATAGTTCGCACCTTTGATAGAACTAGGAGACAACCACAGCTCTCTGTTAGTTCGAAATTGAATTGTGTTTTTGTAGCCGAACCCAATTCAAGAACCATTCCCAATTGAAAACGTAACGAGAAATAAGAATTCTTATGTTCCTTTTTTAATGAGAGAAATTGCTCTATGCAATTTTTTATGCAGACCCTTGGAACAATTAATGATGTGCGAAGAATCAGAAAGAGAGCAAAGGTAATTGTCTTAGCAATCTTCACCATATGGGCTAGGGTTCATTAGATGGTTTCCTAATGAACCTTATGTGCACACTAGCTGATCATAAGATGCAGTATCCATTTGTTCATATTCTCCGATCCGATACATAACACTCCTCTTGTAGATATCGCATGCTTGACAGAGGTGTAAATCGTACTCATCGCACGCAAGATTCATCACCAATCATTAACAACTGCGATTTCACTCTTAATCTGTTAAAAAGTAAATGTACCTCATTATTAGATCAGCAAATCAAGTTTGAGTTTTTTTTAAACTCAAATTTAGTACAAAATTTGTTAAATTTAAAGTTATTTGAGTTTGACTCAATCAAATTAAGATAAAATAGCGTCATTTTACTTAAATCGAATCAAACTAGAGCTAACCTTTAAACTCAAACTCAATTCGTAATCATCCCTACTCATTAGGACTACATGTGCCAACAAAAAGGGTTGGAAACGGTTCTCTTAATTTAGTTTTATTTCTTCTTTCTAGTAATTTTATTTTTAATTTATGATTCTAGTTTCTATTTTTAAATAAAATTTTATTTAATAATTAAAACTATTGAAATTATATATTTTTACTCATAATGATTAAAATTAAATAAGAGTTAGAGATTAATATGATTATTTTAATTTTAATTTATTTGAATTGCTTATATAATATATAAATAACATAAAATAATAAAAATTTTGTAAAATCTTTTTTGTAGTCCAATTGATTTTTCAGATTCTGAATTTTGGGTGGTGTATTCATGTATTGTTTAATATATTGTTTAACTCTTAAGCAATTATTAATCACATTGGCTATTCAATTCTAAATTGAATTAGATCTAAGGTTCTACAAAATTTCAATCTAAACCTTTTAGATTAAAATTAATCACGTCTAAATATGATTTTTAGGGCTTTAATTTCGTTCAATTCCAAATTTTAAGATCAATAACAATCATATAATTTAATCAAATTATAAAATTAAAATCCAATTCTAATACCACTGTTGGAAAATCAAGAAGGGATCCAATCTTGACCACAACAGAATAATTATAAAGCTTTTTTGTATTTTGATTTTTCGAAAACCAAGATCACTTTAATTCTATAAAATGATTAACACATGAATCAAAATAAAATATAAATTTTAATTTGTACCTTATTCTGAAGCTTGATCCTATGAATCAAAATAAAATATAAATTTTAATTTATACCTTATTCTGAAGCTTGATCCTATTCTTGTCGTATCCAATAAGTTTTTTAAAAAACTGGTCCATCTTAACCACTGTAGTAGCATAAATATCTGGCCTCTAACGGTATTTATAGAATAGGTTGAGAGTACTCTGTAACTCTTATAGAGAGGGTTAATTAATAAGTGCTAGCATCATTAAAGCTTAAGCCTATTTATAATAAGTTTTGGACGTTTTAGTAATTTAATTAAAATTAAATTCTAATTTTAACTAAACTTTAATTATAATTACAAATAATTCTAATTAAATACTAATTATGCCCAAATAAGGTCTAATATCTCATATTGATTCTTATTTATTAAATATCTCATATTTAATTATAAAGTTTCTTAAACTTTACAATCAAACTCAACTAATTAAAATATTTTTGGCATCTTCAACCTGTTCTTTATGTAAGACCCATTAGGTTCTCAAACATATTGGAAATGATTATAAATTATAATTATAATTCATAATTAGAATTAGATAAATTTAAACAAGTTATAATCATAAATTAAGATTGACGTCTAGCAATATATTATGACCACCTAAATATTTAAGAATGACAAAGTAGTTTTGACTAAATTTTCTGTGTATGATTTTTCTATATAATTCAATCTTTTCATCATACAATGTTCTAATTAGACATAGAGCATATATTTAATGTCTACTCTATTTTGAGTCTAATCATATTAGTTCTTTACCATTAGCTATTGATTCAATTAATGACATTTGTAAATTATTTACAAATATCATTTTATTTTAGCCAAAGATTTTTTGAATCCGTACTAATCGATAATAATAGAACATTTTTCCTAATTATTTTAGGGTGATAAATCCTATCTTGATCACTCAACTACCTCCATACAGTTCATGTTACATCTAATAATTATCGAAAAATAACCTATGATTAGAATAGGTCATAAGTAGTACTAAAACACAACAGTCCATATGTAAAATAACTTTAGAGACCTCAATTTAAAGAATTACTTATACAATTATCACAATGAGAATTTTCATAGACATACAAAGAATGTTTGAAATAGATTTCTTATATATGGTCTGTTTAGTGAACCTATTCTCTAATAAATACTTGCACATTTATTTAAGTATCTCTATATTTTAGTGTATGAGATTGACTACTTTCTTTATTAAAAAAACAAAATGTGTGTTAATTTTTTTACTTTATATTAATGTCCAATCTTAATAGAACAATAACTAGAAATAATTTAAGAATAATATATAAATGTAATATGAATGACATAATCACAGTCTCATTATAATTTCATTTGCAATCTATAATTATCTTATAAATTTTATCATATAGATCTAAACATGAATAAAATAAAGATTATCTTTAAATAATTGTTACTAAATCACAACCAAACTAATAAAATAAAAAATATCTTTAAATAATTGTTACTAAATTACAACCAAACTAATTAGTTGTAGTACATATACCAATAATTTCATGCTTGACAAAGGTGTACATTGTATTCGTTGCATGCAAGAGTCATCGTCAATCATTAACAGCATGTCACTCTTAATTTGTTAAAAAGTACATGTACCTCATTATTAGATCAACATCATGCTGAATTAAGTTTGAGTACGTTTTAACTCGAATTTAGTATAAAATTTGGTTAAATTTAAAAATTAGTTGAGTTTAACTCAATCAAGTTTAGATAAAATAGTGTCATTTTGCTTAAATTGAGTCAAACTAGAATAAAACTCTAAACTCAAACTTAAGTCGTAATCATCCCCACTCATTAGGAATACATGTATCTATTAAATGACCATTTTATTACAATAGCTTAAGTTATTGAGGTGAAACGGTTACTTAAGTGTATCAACAAAAAGTGTTGAAAATGGTTCTCTTAATTTAGTTTTATTTTTTTGTATTTTTATATTTTTATGATTTTAGTTTCTATTTTCAGCAAAATTTTATTTAATTTTTTAAATATTGAAATTATATTTTTACTAATAATAATTAAAAATGAATAAGAGTTAGAGGTTAAAATAAAATAAAATAAAATAATTTTATTTTAT
>JANZLC010000009.1:902506-916925 GCA_026413385.1 Erythroxylum gracilipes
CAGAATATGGTAACTTTACTCGGTTACCCTTCCCTTTGCCCTTCTAGAATAGACCTGTGTAATAGGAGGTCTAACACAATCCACCTCTACATGCTTTGTCATTTGGTGATAATCTGAATTTGAAGCAATATGCAATCCTGCTTGGTTGTCACAAACTAGTTTCATAGGTTTCAGTAATGCTGGTCTTAATGGATAAATTCAATTTCTTCAGAAAGATGATGAAACCATAGCTAGTCTAGGATTAGGGATAGAAAGGTTAAGGCTCCAGACAACTACTATATCAAATCTTTTATGGGAAGAGTTGGAGGCAGTTTGGATCATTTGAATTCTCTGATTAGCATTGATCAATAGTACTGCAGGAGGACATTCTAATGCAAAATCCTTTAATTGGATACCATTGTGGGGCAAATAAGAGGTTGCTAGGAATCTTCATTGAAAACCTATTTCTCAAGTTGCACCTTCCAAAGGAGGTTGTTTTTCACTTTCAAAGGAGAAAATGTAAGCATTAAGCATATAAATGAATCACTGAAGCTGAATTAATGCGTCAACTATTTTCATAGCTTTTGGTCTAGATAAGGGTGGAAGCATCATCTGCTGAGTGTTAGCAAGTGTTAGTTTGAAAACAACGGCTGAGTAGGATGTATATACTCCCTCATGCAAAGAGAATAATACAACTTGTGAAGGTGTAAGTTTTTGGTTACTTTAGATAGGCACAAGAAACCTAATGAACAAGGGGCATTACTTGCCTCTGATTGACAGAAGAAAGGATCAATGAGAAGTTCATGATTTAGCCAAAAAGGAAGGAATTAAACAAAAAAAAATTGCCCATGAAATTTAGTTGAAATATTTAAAATCATATATAATTTTCAGAACTTCCTAGTTTGTCTTACATGTTGCTAGGAAAATACTAATTTCTGGAAACTACAATAGTGAACCAACAAAAATAGAGTAAACATGAATTGAAAAATGAGGAAGACCAATTGGATAAAGAAATGATTCAAAATTCTATCATGCATACTAGAATCTAAAAGGCATAAAAATTTAGGAATAGACGTCAGAACCTTGATGTGGCAACGTCATCAGCATAACCTCTGATTGAATGTCTGTCACCACTTAACATTGACCTCCCACGTACTCGAAGTGAAGGATGCTCTGGGCTGAAAAATCAAGTTTGATGAGAACTACAATTAAATTTATGAAGAAAGAACATAAGCTTTTAACAAACATCCAATGGAAAAAGCACCAAACAAAGACCCAACAATTACTGGCAAAAGCATCAACTGCATGTTAAGAGGAAATTATTGTGTGATACATCTATGGGTTACTCCCAGAATTATGGCCCAAAAAGAAACTGTAAAAAGAAGTATGACAATGAAAAGACTAACTAGGAACCAAACATCTATATTTATTATAGGACCTGAAGATTATTTAAACATAAACCTCTCTAAAAGTATCAATAACAGAAAATACAATGGAACTTATAGAGAATGGGATTCGCTCGTATGTTCAAGAAAGTCTCTGTTATTTTTCTTTAATAATCATGTTTAGGTTTATTTTCTTTAACTGTCCTCAACACAGAATTATGTGGGGTTTTCCAGAATTCCTGAATTTCAATCATGGGAAGAGTGATGTTTTCTATCTAAGAGTGATTTTTAGATTTCAGAGTGATTCCAAAAGCCTTAGAAGTGATTTCTAGTAACCTTTGACATTGACAATTTTTTGTGTTAAAACCCTAAAAGTGATCCGTAACTTTTGTAAGAAACTCTACAAGAAATTTCTAGGCCTACCCTTTTGTTTTGAAGTCCTTATTTCTAAATCTCAGCTCTCAAATCTAACTTCCAGCAAATATAGAGCATACTTAACGTCCAAGAGGCCTAAACTTGTAACATTATATGTATTATTATGAAATAGTATGTTCATCAACTATCCTACATCTGTGAATAACCTTCAACCGATATTTCAAGATATGGAGCAGTCCAACAGAATTGTATGGAACCAAAATGTTTGAGCAAAGAGGCCCGAGCACAATTTTAAATTTGAACTGATCATTATACATACTATGCAAGGAAAAGTAGGAAGGTGGCATAAATAAGTTGGCCCAGCGGAAGATATATAACTAAAATTTTATCCAATATCAACCTTAACTAACAGATTTAAGTGGCATTCATTTTAACAAATATCTCAACAGGGGCAGGCTAAAAGGAAAAACATTTTTCATGTAAGCTCGATACAGTACAGGCTTTGTTGGACCAAAATTTATCAGACACAGCCTGAACAAATTCTATCTCTTGTATGCAAGTTCACAACCAAAGCCGATAATATCTAAGTATAAACAAAGAAAACCAGGTTTAGCGATCCAAGAGTGCAAATCCCAACCTGTCAAGTTAACCATATCCATCTGGGAATTGTTCTACCATTTATGTTTGCAATTGAAAAATTGACGTTCTCAGTAGCACAATTTAGAATTTAGAACGAACTTCCAAAAGAATGCAAGAAGCTCACATCATTAAGTTACATATGTTCTTAGTCCAATCTCTTTAAAGAGAAGAAAAAACTACCGAATTCAAAGACTTGTAGAATACATAAAAGTTGTTGCCAAGCAGACTAGCCTAGGAACTAAGTTTGTACCTAGCAACAAGGAACCTAGGGACAATTGACTGCTCACAGAGAGCCATAACCACACATATAGCTGCTAAAACCCTTTGTATATCTAGCAGGCATGCAAAAAACCTGCATGCATCGAGGGAATTCTCTCCTCTGAGTTATACTTTTTAGTTATAGGAGTATCAGAACAAAAAGTTTTCAGTAAACATAGTGAAGAAAAGGGTAATAAACTTCAGCATCTAACCAACTAATTGTTTTCAAGTAGCAGTTTATTGTGACCAAAAAAATCCATCATAAGAACCAACATAATCGCTTTTGAATATAAATTTCACATCTTTGGTCCATGATCCACATGTTGATCAAGAAAGCAAGTCATCTCTTTTGAGCCTCATTCTACCTTACTATCATTGTCACTTAGTTAAACCTTTAACCATATTATAGACATAAAAGCTTTTCAGTGAGTTTTGGCCAAGCTAAAGGGCATCAACATTTTAAGCATCTACAGGTCCTAATGTATTCAGATTCTATGAAGTTCTTATACAGATCCATAATCTGATTAGTCTTGAATAAACAAGATTTTACACAGCATGTATAGAGCTTTCCTCACAATTTGCTACCAATTTATTGCAGATTAACCATCTCAATAAGTTCCAAATAACTAAATGTTCCCTCTTTCAGGTATATACCTTCTTTAATGATGTGAATGAACACTTGGAGAGATCATATTCAAGTAAATATAGCTTGACATACAGTACAATATGTGAAGCAGTCCATTCCCAGATCTATAATTGATGATATACCATATGACCCAATATGCGCTCATGACTTCTAAATCTTCTAATAAGCATAACCCAGAGGATTTATGCCAAAGGAGAGTATGAAGCCCCCAAAAGAAAAAAAAAAAATTACCCTACAAAAACTCCTAAAGTTTCACCTATATTGACTGTCATACAAAATGTCGATTGACATAAAAGGATTTGTAGAAAACCTTGAACTAGCAGTCCGCTGTTCAGCAATGACCTTTTTTCTGCTACGCCGCCAAAAAGTTGTTGCTATATTTGGTTCACTATGAGACAAACTGAGGAAAAACAGAAGGCGAAAATAATAGGATTCAATCAAAACATTTAGGAGCTATTACACTTCAAGTCAAACAGATAAGTATTAAGAACTATGCAGAAGCCTAAGTGCAAGATAGAATAGAGGAAAATTTTACTTCAATTTCCTGTCAATGGAGGTAGCTGATCGCAACATTGCATTTCTCAACGAAGGACCCGTAACATTTGAAGAAGCTTCTATTTTCCTATGGAACTGAAAGTTGTCATCCCTCTCAACACTGTAAATAAAAAACAGGACAGCAAACAACTTATAAATGTTCTAAAACATTCACACTTTACTGTGAAAGTGAAACAGGCAGCAAAGTTGAGTCAAGGCAATGTCCTAACCTGTCAGTATCAACTCTCTCAGAAAAACCATAAAGAGGACTGTTTGGTTCCAGGGGTGAATCACATGAATCATTTTCTGCAGAGTCACTCTCCCCTGCTGCAGAAATATGAGTCATGAACATTGCCTTGGTTGACCGGGGTATCAATTGACCAGGAAACCTCATCAGATCAACCAGTAGTTCAACAGAATTCAATACAACTATCACAGACATATGCTTATAAGAGTCTGTGCACTCAACTGCCCTGTCATTTGGTAAACCCTGGAAAAAAGCACATTTCATATCAAGATACTGAATCTCAATGGTAAAAAGAAATTAAGAGAGAGAGACAGTAGAACCAACAGAAAAGGTCAATTCAATAGAAGGGCCTGGAATTCAATAAATGGGCCTGGAGCTTACCACCATGAGCCTACTCTCAAGACCTACAGTATCTGCCAAAACTTTAAACAAGATTGCCCGGGGACAGCATGAGCCATGCCTTATTTGCCCCAGCAACTGAACACCCTGATTTTCAACCACCTGGGAGGTTTCTTCAACTGCGGATTTTGCTGGACTGTCGACTGTTGGCCTCTTATAAAAATCAGAAACCTAATCACCAATGAAAGGAAATAAAATAAGTAGTTTTTAAAAGAAAAAAATTGAATAGTTGCCTACAATGTTAAGGAATAATTTTAATTCTGAATTGGCCAAGAAATTCTGAATTATTTCCTCCAGGGTTTACATCACTATTGTATCATTACCCAACAAGTGCAACAGTGAATATATAAAGATTAATCTTCTCAACCTAAAACAAGAATTTGAACTCTGTATGGAGTTCAAGAAGAATGGTTGTCCTTCTTCATTCCTTTGATTACCAAATGCAGTTGACATTGATAACCAGCATAGCTATGCGTGCCCGCTGTTTGCTGCCTTAGTTTCATCACCTAATTACCTTATCCAAGTGTCAAACGCACCATCATGACAAGAATTTTGGACCACCACCACCACAAGAATAATAACTGACCATATACAAAGCTGATAAATTGCCGAAAATTCTCATTTCAGTCGGAATCCAAAGAAACCAAATAACAAAAGAGAAACTGCATCCTCTTAAAAGCCAACCCCAAATTTTTATCTTCGTTATTCGGAACTATACTTTTCCCTAACATTTCTTCTTCATTTTTTGTGTTTATTTCAACTTTACCATAATTTCTTCTCTTTCACAGTGCATCTCTACATGTGATTAAATGGTTGAAATAAAGGAACATGTGTTGTTTCTGAGACATTAAAAATAAATCTCAGCGTGTCCAAAATCAAACAAACAAATGGACTTAGACATCTACCCAAATCCTTCAAAAGAGATGTTGATGGTAGGAAAGCCAAGTAACACATAACAG
This sequence comes from Erythroxylum gracilipes, assembly GCA_026413385.1. Taxonomy (NCBI): domain Eukaryota; kingdom Viridiplantae; phylum Streptophyta; class Magnoliopsida; order Malpighiales; family Erythroxylaceae; genus Erythroxylum; species Erythroxylum gracilipes. The sequence continues at coordinate 907,928 of JANZLC010000009.1, forward strand.
TGAATCCATGTGTGTGTGATATTTCTAACAGGATATCTTTGGAATCCAATAAGGTCATGGAAATGTTCTCACCAGTCCAGCAATCTTCTTTATCATAGCAGCTGGATTTGAGTTCAATCCCTTCACCAGTGCTAAAACCAATTGCTTTAACATAGATAGCTTCTTATCTTTTTTTGTATCAACAAGAATAGTATCAATCTTGAAACCCTCTGCCTCCAAAGCATTAAGGTCATCAAAAGTTGGAAGTGTGTCAAAAAGTTCCTTGAGCTTTTTATCCTGCTCACAAAGTACAATCAAATTAACTCATGAATAAAATACATGTATGGTTTAAGCAATAACCAGTCTCAATGCACAACATTCATGATCCTTACCTAAACTCTCATATAAAAAAACTCCCAATATTTAAATAAACATAAAAGCACATAAAACACATAATTACTTGACATATGGTGAAAACTTTGCAAACAAGAAACCCAAATGCTGTATCAGAGGAACTGTCAAACAGATGTAAGAGCAAAGCAATAGAAGCAGAAAAGAAAAGAATCTATCCTTGGCAAGGACATTGGCCGCAGAAACTACAGCAGCTTCAATTTAATCACATTCCTTTCTTCCCATTCCTATCGCCTGCACTAATACCCAATTATTTGTACTTCACACATAAAGCATTTATAAAGATTCATGAAGAAATAGAACAAACCAAAGATTACCAAAGAGGCAGTGAAAAGAAGATTACCAATGCCAAAGTCTTAACAGTAAAGCAGTAAAAGAAAACAAAAATAATTGTTCGTTGCTATCCACATCCAGTATTCACAAACACATAACTGATAACCCCACAGAAGTTCATGTTACACCACAGATTACACCAAAAATCAATCAATTGAAAGTTAGCGATAGTAATATTTCATGGTGATAAATGGATCACAGTTCTCACCGGTATGACAGAGTAGAAACCATTTGGTATTCTTTCAGAAAGTATCCCGGTGCTCCAGAGAATTTGTGAAGCAGTCTGTGAAGGTAATCCATCTTCTTCAGAACTTCTTGGTGATTCTCTATTACTCAAACTATCATCTTGAGAAAGCAACGAAACAGACTCAAATTTCTCTATGAAATCTGAACCCCACCATGCAGTATTAGGAAGCCCTTGCTCTGTTGACCCAGTGTCATCTCGTGTATCCTCCATGTCCTTAAATTATTGGGATGTAAAACCATTTCGACTCCAAATCCTTACCCCATGAAAGACTTCTTCAACTCAGGAAAGGTTCCTAGACATCTAAACAAGTTGTTGCAACTCTCTTCCCTTCCAATTCTCTTAAGCTGGAGGCCATATGACCTGCATGCTAAAACCCTGCTTGAAATTAGAAACATCACTAGAAACAAGTTAATTCTCTACAACAAACAACTTAACATAAAGAAAATAGTAATTCACTACAACCAGTGACGGATCCAGGGGGGGCCTAGCAGGGGCTATAGCCCCCCCAAGACTAAAAAAGACTAAAAAATTCCTTTGTTAATTAAAACCCAGCCCCCCCTAAAAAAAAAAAAATTATCCTTACCTAAAAAATTTTGTCCTAACCCCCCCAAGACTAAAATCCTGGATCCGTCACTGACTACAACAAAATTACTAAAATACAAAATATAAGGTCCCTTGGGAAGTGGAAACAATTAAGGGTTTCCATCAACTACAAGAAATTAGCAAAACATGAGTTATGTGAAATAACTACTACACAAATTGCAAATATTTCAAAAGGAGAAGTGTTTAATTCTCTCCATCAAAGTCAGATGTCAGAGAAGTGCATGATGGGTTCCAAGATCAAGGATTTCAGGTATGTCAAGTTGACTAGTATCTTAAACAAAAGAACCCCTAAAACTGAGCTGCGAAAAATCAACTCAATGCAATCAGACGAAAAATTAACGTCGGAGACTTAACAACAGATTGCCAAGAAACGTTACTCACTTGCTTTCCACTAAAGTTCTAATTACGAGAATGTCCTTCCCGATAATATGGAAACCCATATGATAAAGTTCAGAACAGTACCGGCGTGACCAAAAAGAAGGTTATGAACAATGAAGGAGGCAAGGATGAGAATGTATTTAATAGGTCATTCAAAAGGTACTGATTACATAATGCGATCACTGATCTAAAATGTTAAAAATCCTTTTCGCATACACAAGCTAATGATGAAAATGCATTAAAAATCTAAAGCATATAGATCGTGCCAGAACAATGACATATAATAGTTCAACATTATTACTATGTGTATACTGGAACGAATAAACGGCCAGTCCAATTACAGGTAGGCAAGACACCGCAACTGTAGCAAAAAGTTGCCTACCGAAAGAACCCAAAGAAAAAGAGAAAGAAAACAATTATCCATGATCTGATGTAAGTCAAATTTAGGTTTAACCAGAAAAAAGGTGAGAAATTGCACTACTCTGCATCCAAACTCACTTAAAATCAATCAAGAAACAAGGGAAAAGGTCAAGCATCAGTTGGCAAGTCGGCAAATGTAACAATCCCCAATCAAAACCGGAAACCAAACCAAACCCAATTCCCTAAAGAATCGATCATGTAAGAGAACAGGAAGAAGGAGCTTAGATACAAAAGGAAAGGACGCAAGCAACAGACAAGAAGAGAAGGGAGAAAGAAGAAAAGAAGAGAAAGCAATAAGTGAGCTACCAGAAGCAGATCCAATCCAAGCATCTAAATCTATTGGTCGTGTAACTCCGTTGGCTCAAATGGTGCCAATGCCCTTCCTCCACCTTCTTCCTCTCTACCACCTTGAGATAATACCATTTGAATCTTAAGTAACCCTTCCCTTATTAAACCATTATAACTCATCTCCACATCAACTCTCTCTCTCTCTCTTTTTTCTTTTTCTTTTTCATTTTTTGTCACTTAAAATTCATTATATTCTTATTAATGTGTATGTATATGTTTTTTTTTTTTTGCCAGGTGTCCTACAAAAAGTCTCAATTATAATAAAGTATTTTTAAGTTTTTCACACCTAAATTAATTCTCGCTTAAAACGAGTGTTTTATAAGAGTCTAAATTATAAAAAAAAATATTTTAAAATTTTTCACACCTAAATTAATTCCCGCTTAAATCAGATAGGCTTTTTATAAGAGGCAAAATTTTATCTCTAAATTTTAAATGACTATATATATAAAGACGATTCAATTCTATAATCTCACTTAAATAAAAAAAGCTCCTTAATAACTCACCAGCGCCCTCCAATCGTATATGTTGTGCCCTCCAATTGTATATGTTGTTTTGTTTAAATTTAGGGAACGGATCACCCTAGGCCTAGTGTGTATGTAAATAGAAATTTGGTAATAAGAAATAACAAGGGAGAGTCACGTGCATGGAGAGATCTGGGGACCCCTCTCCGACAGCCAGCTGGCGACTGGGGTTGGCTCACCAACATCCACACTTTCTTACGCGTATTAATTTAAATCATAATTCATTTTCTTGCTTGCTTTTTAAATTATTTTCAAATTCCAATGACCAACACCGCACTACGTTATTTCCCAAGAGGTACTTTTAGTCAAAAATCTATTTTAATATTTTACAAGAAGGCTGGCATTTTGTATTGTTCAACTTCAAACAAAGGCGGCATGGCATTTTGCCAAACAAACACATCCGCTGCACACACCGCCTGCCCTTTTCGTCTCAAAATAACGACTCGCTTCTTCACCGTCCTTATGCTTTAATGCTTCTTTCGTCAAAGTCCCTGCGTGTTCGGTCCGCCTAATAGTAATCCAAGGAAGAACATTCACTGTCAGTTTCCGCTTCCAACTATTTGTCAATCATCAGTCTACAAAAACGGACGCTATGATTGCGGAGTGCAGCCTTGGATCAACTCTACAGTGTCAACATTTCTTCTTTCAAATAATACTGTATAAAAAGCGATGTTTGAGAATTACGACCCTCGTGTTACAGAGCTCAAGTCAAAATAAATCACGTGCGGATTTTGATCTATCATTCATGGGTTAAAAGATAGTAAGGTTCCCACTAGAGACCACAATGGTTGGGTAACCATAAGAAGAGGAATACTTTAAGCAAACATCAATTATATAACATTAAATAATTATGCTACAGAAACTATTTGAAATGCTTTGATAGACCCTGAAACAATTAAAGGATGTAAACAAGGTGTTCATCTTTTATCCATTCCCTGATATGATTAATCACTTGGGTAGTCGAGGATGCTTGGTTCTTGAAATTTTTTAGTTTCTTTCTTCCCAAATCCTGTACATGGCACTGCCTGTATAAATTAAACTACTAGCAGAGGTTCTAGCATGGCTCACAGAGGACATTTTGTTGAGAATTGTAGTTTACTCATAAATAAGCATTCCAAATGGACTTTGAGCATGAATTGTATAGCACACCACTATCATAGTGCATATACCCGAACACTCATAGATTATTTGAGAATATACCTTATAAAAATGACATGTTAGAGCAATTACGTTCACTTATTAAGACATAATACGTAAGACAAGTAAATAAACATGCACATACATTGTAGCATTACAGTACATAATCCACACATAAACATTGCTAACAACGTCTAAGAGTTTGTTACTCTTTACAAGACGTTTTACATGAGGTGAAATGTTACACCAAAATATCCTATCTAGACTCTTTAGTGTCAGCTGATCGATCTTTGAGCTATTTCTTTTCCCAAAATTGACAATACTATACTGCTACTATATTGCCTTAGAAGCTAGATCTCCTCAATATATAAAAATCAACATTTGCAATTTTGATGAGTTTAGTGAACCATCATCGATTCGCTCACTTAAACAAAATATAAACATCTCATAAACACATGTAAAGATATAGATGCAAATGCATATGAGACTCACTTCCATTTTTATTTTCTTGCGACCGAGCACCTATTTGATTGTTCCGTATCCGTTGCAGATATTGGGCTCATTTTATATATTATCCCGTACTCATTATGGATACTGGGCTCATTAATAACTGAACCTGTGACTCATTGTGCACATTTCTGAGCTTTAAGCTCTTTTTCACTTAGGTCACTGCGGTCACAACTCCTTTATCTGTTTATACATTTCAATATAGTGAGATGCAATAATTCATATATGATGCATTCATTATTTCACATTCAATACATTCCAGTAATATATCACACTCTTTGGATCTAAGTCTAGCATTCAACATTCAGTTAAGAACACATATTTCCATATTCATATACAATCAGTAAGCACTTACAATACATTCCTGAATATCAAGCTCCTTGAACTACTAATGTCTAGAATATCACAATTATATAAGTAGCAATTAAGTAACTAAAATTTAAACAAAAACAATTCAGTTGTAGTGAGGATCATCTTGGTCAACTCACAATAAACTCCAGATAGCTATTGCCTTGATGAGCCGGCAATGTTTGGATAATGTCGGTCAATTTGTGCTTTTATATTATACAATACACATATATGTACACATTACTAACTTGGTTAATCAAATAAGTACTCAATCATATACATGTATATGTGTTATGTTTAATGCATGCTCAATTGACTATCCCGGATATGTAACCTTATTCACAAATCTTGCTCATTCATTCGTCATATCTTGTACATAACTTATTGATGATTCGATCAATGTCTTAAGACATCTCGATTACTTTAATTCATTCAATCATACATTTATCTATCCTTTTCTTACCATTCTATACTCGCACAACTTCCCAATTCTCATTCAACCATACCTATTTCATAACTTATATCTCTTGCATCACATTTGCATTCATAAGAACACCTTCATTTCTTTACCAAATCATACTTCCCAAATTCAGAAACATTGATATCAAACAAACCCTTCCTTAATTCTAACATCAATTACCAACTTAAACTTATCAAACCCTTAATTAATCAATCAAATAACCATCTAGGTTCATTTCAAACCTTAATCAAATCCAAATACACCAAGGTAAAGTAATTTATCCTTAGTTGGTTCAACAATCACACAAAACGAAGTTTTTCACTTCCTAAGCATTTCCCACAATCGTGAAAAGTCAAAACAGAAACTTTTCTTCTCCAGGGCATTTCCCACGATCGTGGTTAACTTTCCACAATCGTGGAATGGATGAACAGACGGTTCACCATCCCTTTCCTTCAATCTTTTTCCAAATTTTAACACCATCATACTAATCTATTGATCATACCTCAATTATACTTAAATTATACTTCATTTCCTCATCAATTTCTATCACCAATTCCAACTCAAAATCATTCAATTGATAACTCATAAATTATAATCACAATCAAAACAGAACTATCATTCACCTTCATACATATAACCCTAACTTATCAATTTCTGGAACACTCCCAATATATCCATTTTTTCTGCATAGTTACATCATCATTCACACTTTAAATCTCAACCTAAACCATCCATATAATCCACTTTATGCAAATGTCTTTTTGAAAAAAAATCCACTAACACATTTTAAAAATAAAAGGCTAGTTTATTTACAGTTCCTTCCCATAACTAAAGCTAATAGTTTAGGCCAACACAATTATAGCACCAAGCCATCATATCTTTTTCACTTCACATATGCACGAATGCAAACATGGTGTTATATTCTCTATGCCTGTGTAGAAGTGTCACTATAGCCCTTAACTTTGCTATTATTCATCACCTTTTCTCTTGTCCTATTGATGATTTCCTTTCTAATTAACTATCTATGTTTCTCTTCCCCTCTAAATAGCCTATTGTATCTTTCTTTCTATAACATAAATATAAATATGTAGCTTCCAAAATCTATGAGTGTAATTGTTTTGTCTCCCTTATACAAGTTGTTACAGCTCAGAAACTAAATGGTGAACATCCTCTAGCTTTCCACATTTGTATTAATATTACAATCCACCATATGATAAGCCACACCTCTTTAATAAACATACATTTGAAGAATAAGTGTAACATCCAGTTCTTATACTAAGGGGTAGAACTCAAAAATTCAGTACATGTGAGCTTAAAGAGAGATTAAGAAAATGCATGTTCTTGCTCATGCATAATGTTCGCATATATACACATAAATATTGAATCTTTGCACATAAAAATAATGGTACATACATTCATTGACAATTTTCAAGTATAATTGATTTTAAATGTGATTTTATTGAAAATGAGAAGTAGAGGGAGTAGAAAGAGTGATCTTGGTAAGAGTTGTGATAAGGAATGATTTGAAAACAAAATTAGTAGTGATATGGAAAATGTTCACTAAGTGTGCTTCGGTCTGTTAGCCATAACTTTTCTCTAGTTATTTAAATGAGATTATTCTTCATTTGGATTAAACTAGAGACATATAGCTACATTTCTTATGAATACCTAGAATTTAAATTCTGTCTCTAAAAGTCTCAAAATTTGTCATGAAGTTGAGAACTGGGTGCAGTACATTGGTGGATGAATGTAAAGTTCGTGTTCTGACTTCAGGGGAAATTTTGGATTGATCTAGATAGATTTAACAAAGTTATCTTTTAGAAAGTTATAGGTCTTTCTTTTATCTTTTCAACGATATATAGAATGAGAATTTTGGACATTGGAGTTGAAAGTTATGGTCCTTATAAGGAAAGATGTTCAAGAGTAAAGTTGTATCATCTATAAATTTGTATGGTCTGTGTTGACGTCATATCATCTGTAAATTTGTATGGTTTGTGATGATGTCATATAGTCTATAAAATTGTATGGCCTGTGATGACATCATATGGTTTGTGATGACATCATATAGTCTGTAAAATTGTATGGTCTGTAATGACGTCATATAGTTTGTGATGACGTTATATGGTTTGTAAAATGTTTGATCTATAAAACGTTTGGTCTGTAAAGCGTTTGGTCTGTAAAATGTTTGGTCTGTAAAACGTTTGGTCTGTAAAATGTTTGGTCTGTAAAGTTGTACCTTCTGCTTTTTGCTGCTTCTCTGTTTTGCTTCTTTTTCTTTTTTGTCTAGTTTCATCTCACTTATAGTCTAGTCCATTTTTGACCCTCCAGATGATAGAATCTGTCTTTGATGTCTTCACAAAAGTTATAGATCTTTAAGTCCTCATTCAAACCATTTAAAGAACATCTTAAGTAGGGAAAGTTATGGCAAATTTTCTAATCTTGTATCGTCTGATAATGTCACATCATCTATAAATGACATCATATTGTATGTTCCTATTTTTGACCCCTTAAATGATAGAATTTGTCTTCAAGATCTTCATGAACGTTGTATATATTCAAGTATTCTTTCAAATAGTCTAGGAATTAGCTTTATCCGATATCTATAGTGGAAGTTATGCCAATTGTCCCACGATAGGTTCAATATGATTGAGGACAAAATCAGATTTGATTCTTTTGGCCATAACTTCTTCTCTAGACACTCAAATGACTTGATTCTTAAACCATTGGACTAGTAAGACATTGATCTACATCTCTATAAAAAATAATAGCTATATGAAATGAATTGAGAAAGATTGAGTGAAAAATGTGGGATGGGTACAGTGAGTGTGCTCTTCAATAATATAAACTGGTGTTATTTCATTGAACATACTTCGGTATTTTAATTGCATATGAATCTGTAGGATTTCAAATGAGATTATTTTTAAATTGGAGTAAATTAGAGACATAGGGCTATAAATCATCTAAAGAAGTCAAATTTTGAATCAGTCGCTAAGATGTTTATATTCTGGATGGAAGTTGTGCATAGTATATTGTTTTGGACAAGAGCAGTCCGAAAATGTTTGAAGTATATCTTTCCAATTACTAAACCAAATTGAATGATTTTGGTGTTAATAGAAACTTAAGACAATTGGGAACATTTTTCTAGAAGAAATAGTTATCAAGTTACTTCATTTTCCTTGTCAGAATGTTCAGGAGGTATGTTTGGCAAGACACTTAAGTATAAAAGACCTAAGGCATAAATGGAAGGGCAAATTGGACAATTCTCAATCATTAAGGGCATAATTGGAAGAAGAAGTGTTGTCTTGC
>JANZLC010000009.1:937980-949177 GCA_026413385.1 Erythroxylum gracilipes
ACTAAAATCCTCAAAATAATATAAACATGTCCCAAAATAATTTAACCATGCCTAATACGAATCGGGGCCCAACATTTTAGGTTAATCTGAAAACCAAATCCAACCATAAAACTTAGGATTTAACAAATAAGAAAAGACACTCTCTCAAGAGAATTTCCTGTAGAAGTTTTATTAAAAATAATAACGTTTCGGGCTGCCTAAAACATATATTAACCCTCCCTTTTATTTCCCTAACGTGTTATAGTATATAAGAGTCCTAATTCTAATGTGAAAAGGATTGATTGAAATCATTTTCTAAAGATAACTTATTTCTTTTCTTGCTGGACAAGAAAACCTTCCTAACTAGGAAACTTAAAATAAAACAGAAACAAATCCTAACAAATCCTTATCCTAATGGGTATATGACAACATAACATATCCTTATGGATTCAATCATTTATTATATCTCTTTCCCCACACTTAAAATTGTGCATTGTCCTTAATGTACAATATAAGCACATATAATAAGTGAGAAAGTTGACTTGGTACTTCCCTGAGTAAGACAATTTTTAGATTATGATTTTTAATATTGTCCATCCAATATTAGACTAAAGAAAGAGGGATAAAATAATAAAACAAAGTAAAAATAACAATAAAAATAAATACGAAATAAGAAGATAGAGACATAAAATTCAAAATAAACCTATTATAATTCATGGATTGCCTCTCATACAATGCTTGTTTAACATCGTTAGCTCGATGTATCTTACATGTTTCTCTTATCCTGGGTCTATAATTAGTGGTTTACTTCCACATGTTTCTCCGCATGAGGGTTTTGTAGCTTATAAGTAAGTCGCATGTTGAAAGATAAGAGCGAGAACATAATTTATCAAATTAATAAATCCTATGAACTATATTAATGCTCTTTTTAATGACAAAATATTAATAAAATGAGGAATAACAAAACTCTTTGAATCTTCTGTTGATGTAAGCAATTTGTCCTGGAGGAAGTAAGAACCCTCCATACTTAAGGTGACTACCAATGATACATCAATAGTTTCTTTATTTAGTTCCTCGACCAGTTCTTCCTCAACCACCTTTGTCCATCCTTCTTTTTCTTCTTCTTAGACAAAGGTTTCTGGCTGATCTTCTTCAATTACCTCATGCCATTTTTCTACTTCCTCTTCTTAGACAGAGGCTTCTTCTTCTTCTTCTTCTTCTTCTTCTTCTTTGTCTTCTTTTAGAAGCTCATTTCCACTCCTAAAGGTGATAGTCATTCCATATTCTTTAGGAACTGTTTCAGTAGGACTAGGCAAACTCTCTTGCATCTCGTCAAATAATATCTTCTCTAGTTGGTCAATCCGATTCACCATATTTTGTATATGAGTCTCTGTAGCCTCTGTTTCCTGATGCCCCATATTTGATTCTTGAATAAAATTAGTCATCATATCTTTCAAAGCAGTAGTTACCTCCTTGTCTTCTTGAAATATATCATCAGTCATGAAATCGATCGTCATCTCTTCTTCACTCTAAGATGTTAGGGAGCTCACATAGTATGAGGTATTATGCTTGTCATACCCAGTGAAGAAAATCTTGCCTCAAATTCTCAACTAGCTACACGCTTGCAAAAGATTCTATTAGTTTATCTGTAATACTTTAGTATTATTGTCAAGTCATTCCATTCATAAAAGGTTTGCTCCACTTTGAATTATACATATTCTCTTATGATGCAACTTGAAGTTGGTTGTATATGCTTGGTTGCTCGTACATATAAGTTGGTGTCTGACATTTATGATTATAATTATTACTCCCATAAATGTTGTAATATGGCATTATCAATTAAGCTTCCAAAAACTTGGCTCCAACCTATAGGCGATTCGGGGAGACCGATTGAATGAGAAAGCAATCAGGAACGAGGTAGCTAGGGGCAGGCTAACTGCACTAAAATTCCTATTTTTTGAAAAAGCTATATTTTCAGACACTGAACTAGACAAGTATGAATCATGATCTCATATATTTCCTATAACTGAATATGTATGTCGATCTATATCATAAGGAAACCGCTCTTTCCAACATAATAATGTTACATATTGCAATGACATATCATGGCTCCCATTAAAGCACCGTCCACTTCATCCATTCATTGAGTTATGGCTATAACATTAAATCTCAATATCATAACAATAAGTCACAAACTCATAATCAAAGTAGAGAAGTTCAAAAGAAAATTAAATGAATAAGCCAAAAATATAATACAGTACAATAAGAATAAAATAAAATAAATATAAAAAATAATGGCTAGAGTAATATTACTGTCCTGGCAATGAAAACTTGATTGATAATTTGATTGATAATTTCTATGTTATTAATATTTGAATTAACTGTTAAGTGCACGATGCAACTGTTGCTGACACAGGTCATGCCAGCAATATCTCTACACACCCAACTTCCCAAAAAGTTCATAGCCTACCCTACCCCGAGGTAGGTATGAGTTCTTGCAATGATTAAATAGTCGTGTTGTCACTAAGAATCAATAGATCATACATTTTACTTTGACCAAAATCTCCCCCAAACCCAGAGGATAAATTAAAGAGTAAACAAAAAAAAGCAAGCTAATGTCCAGAACAAATGAAATTAGTCAATCTCGACTTCTTTCTTACAAGAAGACAGACACCAAAATAGAAAGTAAGTTTACAAAATCATCATCACTCATCATCAGAGTAGTTGAACTTAATGGAGTGAGAATGCAGGTCAATTTGCCCTCCTCTGTATGTCCCACGCTTCTTCTTTGTCTTTTCATGCCTAAAACCCCTGAAAGAACCAGTATGCAGGGCAAGGCTCAATGAAGCAGTTTTCGAACTTATAGAGATGCCCTTTTCCTACACTATTCATCAAGATATACAGAAACCGATATTTTCATGGGGGTTCCTAAAATTGATTAATAATTAAATCGGTAACTAGATCTGATGTCTAAGACGAAATCCAGAATTATGATAATCTTTTATTGCTCGAATTACACAAGAGATACGTAACTGGACTGAAAAAAAAAAGTCACATTCATATCATGTACCTTCCTCTAACTTGCCCAAGAACTTCTTGAGCTTTAGCACCATAACCAGTGTCAGCCCCATCCTGCAAAGAATTTCAGACCGCACAAAAAACCTTATGGAAATGATACACATGGGGGAAGGATGAGAAACTTGAATTTGGATCCAGAAACAAACCTTTGCCCAGTATGAATTATCTTTAAGCCTCTCATCAGAGAAAACCACCTCGTCAACTTTTATTCTTTGAAAATGCTTAACTGATTTTGGCTGCAATAACATTGTTCCAGTCTAAGCACACAAGAAAAAACGACAAAGCTATGTTCTTCAACAAAGTAAATCAGATGAACTAAAGAGCATATTAAGCTTCCTGTCATCAGTATAGGGAGACAGACAGACAGAAAGAGTTTATGGTGCTATCCCTCTTACAAGGAATTTATTCAAATAAAAACCAACAATCTTTCCAACACCTTAAAAGTTTCCGTCTTACGCTGCTTTCCTCGTTGTCACTAGAAGCACTATACATTCCCTCTACTTCGACATCTTAAAAAACCTGACCCCTTAAAAGGCCCAAAACTAGCCTGAAGCTTCCAATTACAAGTGAAAATGGTGGCTTGTGTAAATTGACTTGCATGAAAAGGCTTGCAATTGTGAACCACTCCACCCCCCATAACTCTTAATCTTCAGTTATACATCCCAAGAAACATTTTATCAAATGTAGTATGCAACAAATCAGGCTAATGGCTCTCAAAACTTGAAATCTCCATATTTTAGAAGTCAACAGCTACACATTTAGATAACACATATGAAATATAACAGATTGTTTAGCTGTATATCCAAAATCTACCAGGTCACTAGATATTCAAATATAGATGAAGGGCTTACAGAAGAATCTCAGATAATTAGAATAATGATACAAAATAGTCCAAAAATGAGTGAAAACTATGGTTACGTATTTTCAGTCTCAGAAACTAAAAGCTAAATAACAAGACATGTCACCATGTTTGATGGTCAAAAATCATACCTCCGATGAACCATTCAGTTGCTTCTTCATGGTGCTTAGTGTCGCTGAATGCTCTGCATTCGTCTCAATGTATCCATTTGCTTGCTCATTATGTTTCTCTATAGGTATTTTGCAGGACTCTCCATCATTTACCTTGGGTTTTTTGGAAGTTCCTGTCTTGCTACATTTTGAGTCTTCCACTTCTTTTTCATTGGCAAGTTCAGGAGAGTCTTCTTCAGAAGTTAAGCGCTTCCTTTTCTTGGAAAGTTTATCCTGTTTATTAGTCATGTCCTCCCCTGAAGCATTCATAACATCTGTTTTCAAATGAACATCTTCAACAGCATGATCAGAAGACTTGTTTTTCTTTTTCTTCTTCTCCTTCGATTTAGTCTTTTTCTGGGAATCGGTTACTACATTATCTTCCGAAGTTTGGCCATCTTGGGATTTTTCAACAGTCAGCCGTGGTAATTCTTTTGCAGCAGGTTCGATATCATCTGCCAGAGGATCAGAATCCAACTTGCTCTTACTTTTCTTCTTGTTCTTACACTTCTTATCAGGAGATTTCTTCACTATCTCCGAATCAACATTTTGTTCTTGTCCACTCTTTTCTGCGACATCAACATCACAGTCATCCTTCTTCTTTTTCTTTTTATTACTCAAAGTTTCTGCAGACACAACAAAGCCCTCAAGATGTTGGTTCAGAAATTCAAGTATGATGTAAATATCAACATCAGTAAATTCAGCAATGAGCTTACGCCGAGATGGACCAAATAAGCAATTCAAAAATCAAAAGAGCAGGTTAATAGTAGAAACATCAACAAAACAAAACAAAACAAAAGGAAAATCTGCAAGTACTAGGAAAAGCTAAATACCTTGCACTTGGTGACTCTCCAACTTTTTGTGGGCATGACCACTGCAAAAGATATAGATACACATGCCATGTGAATGCAATTTAATGGTTAAAAATCAATACAAAACTGGAAGAAAAACACATGAAGTCTGGGAATGTGCGTCATTCTTGATTGAAAATTCAAAATCCAAAATTTAACCATTAAAATGAAAAAATAAAATAACTTGGCATTACCATGTCTCCAAAAAGTTGCGGAACATCTCTTCCAAATCAAAAGAGGACGTGCCCAAATCATCTTGCTGCGCCAAAAAACAGAACATTAACTTAATGAGAAAGAAGAAGAAGAAGAAGAGGGAGAAACCAAGAGAAGAAAAGGAAAAGAGGGTTTAAGACATTGATATTGGCTTCAGATCGGAACTTCTTGAGGGTTTTGGAGAGGCCACTTTGCTCCAAATACCGAGCTATAGAATGAAGAAGAAGGTGGTTGTCACTCGGCATTATTTGGGGCGAAGCAAAAGATAGCAACTGCACTTGCCGAGGCTTAAACGCTAACACGTTAGGGTTTACGTTCATTCTTCAACTTGTTTTCAGGGCGGGTCTTATATCAAGAAGACATTTTAGTTTATATTTAATCTAATTCTTCAATACATATTACATTAGAATTAAACATGGACTAACTGGATGTTTGTATGTGCAATTAATTAAATTGTATAACAATAAAAGTACATATACACATAAACCATTTTATATATTATTTTCAGTAGAAAAATAAATTTCTATATCAAAATACTTTTTTTCACATGTTAAAATTATAAGAACAAATTTTATTTTCTACTAACGAAGAATAAACTTTTAATTTAAAGAAATATGTTTAAATTGAAATTTTTATTTTTAGAAGATGAAAATACATTTCCACCAAACAAATTATCATTTCATTTATGGTAATATTTTAAAAATCAAACTAAACATCAAACCGGTCAAAGGAAAGATTTAAGGTTCAAAGATTCAACCGGTAGTGACCCACTATAAAATCGGTATATAATAAATAAGAAATAAAACTTATAAAAATAAGTAAAAATAAAATGTTTTATTGAAATAAAAATACATCAATGTCTATTATTATATAATAAACTAATAATAAATAAATATTAGTATAATATAAAACTTAAAATAACAATAAAAATCAAAATTATATTTCTGAAAAAGGTTGTGTCTCATCATCATCAAAAGCTCCAAATTCTCCAACGCTATTTAAAGATTTGTAAACTACGCTTTTATCCAAAGTATTTCCCTCAACTTCTTCTACTGCATTAAAATAAATTACAAATTAGTAATGTATGAAATTATTTTCAATTGTAAACTTGTAATACTGTATACTTTTAACTTAAATATGATCAAAATAAGATATGAACTGATCATTAATAGATGTTCTTAATTCATTCGTTGTGACAAATATATTTTCTTCATAAATTGTCTTTTTAAGTTCATTATAATCAAGATCAGGCGATGGCTCTTCTTTTTCGATCCAAAAATCAGTATGTTCAATACAATCAATATCAACTGAATCATATATTCTCTTCTTATTAAGCGCTCTAGATACACAATAGAGAAATTATAAAGTCAATAATAAAAATAAAATTATTGAAATAAAAACAAAACTATAAAATACATGTTCTTCATTACCATATTATAAGTAACATAAACAAGATCATTAAGTCTTTGATATTCCAAACAATTTCTTTTCTTTGTATGAATACGTTCAAAAACACTCCAATTATTTTCACAACCTGATGCAGAAGTTCTTTGACTGAGCAACTTAATAGCGAGTTTTCTCAATATTGGAGCACTGTCACCGAATAATTTCCACCACTCATCTGTATTTTAAATTAATAGTTATAATAAAATATATATTATTAATAAGTAAATAATGAATTAAAAGTATAAAACTTATCTGGCTGCAATTTTTTCCATCATAAGTTCTCTCTTTGCTAATGATCAAGCAAAACTCTCTAAACCTTCACGATACAATTTAATTTTATTTATCGCTTGTGATTACCCTTCAATAAAGAAAATACCTTTGCATTTAATCATATCAAACAAACCGTCCATAATATTAATTGTATGTGCTTCTCCACTATATAAGCAATAAGGATTGAGAAAATAAACTACTAAATGGATCCTTTAAGTAAAATGTTTTTCCCATTGTCGACCAATAAGATCTATATAAGGCTTGTATAATTTCTCCTTCCCTTTAAAAAGATTTATAATTATATACAAGCCTTGTATGTATATGTGTGTGTGTGTGTGTATACATAAAGCGGAGTCACAATCTTCACAATGATCAAGAAAGCATCCCAAAGTTTATTATCTAGAATAATAACATAAACTTCTTTTCCTTTTTCACTCTTTGATAATTTATGACTTGAAAAGTACTTACTTGTCACTAATTTTTAAAGTAGTTGCTTATGTTCATAAACACTTTTCAAAGTAATAAATGTAGTTGCAAAATTGGTAGCAGCGAGACGCACAATCTTCTTGCTTTCTTAACCAAGACAAAAATGTGACATGATTATACACAAAAATTGTAATCTTAGATGTGCGTAAAGCAAGACTAGAAAATATGGTCTATACAACTAATATCTTTTAAAATAAGATTTATACAATGAGTTGTGCATGGAGACTAATAAATATGCCCATACTTTGATTGTAATAAGTACCCAACTGATACATAATTAGCTGCATTATCTATAATACCAACATACCCCCTAAAAGGATATGCAAATGCTATACAAAACATAACCAAAATAATCCAAAACATACCTAACAGTCCCTTACATACATTTCCAGAAACTCAAGCAAACAAACATTAAAATCCATTATGAGTTATTTTGTAAACAAAACATAATATACATCATACATATTAAACTTGTCAAAATACATACCATAAATCCAATTCTGACCTGTGCTATAGTTATTACAAACCATACATACACAAAATACAAATTCCAATATGTCTCATTACATTAAAAACAACTAAAAAACAAACTGAACATTTCCAGAACAAAACACAATCTTTTTGGTCACTATGGTTGTCTTTGTCTCAGTCTTTAAACCTTCATATCAGAACCTACACGGAGGCAAAACCACCGTGCTAAACATAAAGCTTAGTAAGGAATAACTACATAGGATACATAATGGCAACTGTTCTAGCAGTTGTCTAACATTCATATGTTCAAAATCTAATTATATCATAAGCAGTCTTTAGTTATTCATATTCAAGAGCAACCCAAACATTAAGTACCTTAGAACAATTTATGATTCATCAATACAGAAAAAAACATATAAATATCAAAACATAATGTCATTGCTTCAAAACAGAATGCACAAGTCTCAAAACAAAACATAATTGTACCAAAACAGATTAGAACTTGTATCAGATTAGAATTCATCTTGTATCAGATCAGAATTTATCTTATTTCATATTAGAACTTGATTATAACATAACCGAACATGTATAAAAATACAAACTAGGTTAGCCTGCTAATCTTTTTTACAGAAGTGGGTAATGGGACCAGAATAGAAGATACCATGATTGGTATCATTGAACAGGAGAGACTTATGTCTTAGTATCAGAAGACACTGTTGTGTCAAATATCAGGAGACACGAAGTATCGATATCAGGAGGCACCTTAGTGTCACAGGAGTAGCTGCAAACCCTTCTAGACATGCTTATTTACCTACGACTAGGACTTAACATTTTTAAAACAATCCATTTCAAATTTTAGAATCACAAGCAAATAATGTAGTGTATAACATATGTTTTTATTTCATTTTTCTCGAATTGAACATATTCACTCCCTTTTGACCAAACTCAATATCTCTTATAAACATAAGCATTTACATCAATATATCAATGAAACATGTCAACCTCATTACTTTCCACATACACTCCATATACTATTTTCTCTCTCCAAATAATATCACAACACTTCATTTAGTAATTCCAATACAAAAAATATACTTAATGACCATCCTCAGTCACATTCACATGGTCATTATATCGTAACCATACTTTTATACCAAAAATGTCATTAAGGCTAAACTTAACATATTTAACATTAAACTTTTCCAATTTAATTCCATATGATTTCTAACGCTTAAAACCAATCCAAATTAACTTCCACGACATTTTAATACACACATTTTAGTTATAAAATTTCATTAACAAGTTTTTACCAAATCAAACACCCTTCACTGAATTTCAACCAAAAGAAATTCCAAATCAATTTTTTTTCATTTCTTTACTTCATTAGCATCAAAATCATGCTATCAACATTATAAAAAATCAAAATAGGATTTTGGATCATAACACATTAAAAACCCTAACCTTGGTTGAAGACTCATATAATCATTTCCATGGTTTTTTTTTCATTCGTTCTTCATTAAACTAACTTCCTAATGCTATTCATTAATCTTAAATCATCAAATGGAAAAATCCAACACTTTAGGCAATAGAGCTCACCTTTGACCAAGTTTGACCAAGGTTCCGCACATTATTCTTCTTGATTTTTCTTCTCTAAATCACTTCCAATGCAATAAAACCTTCATATCACATTAAAAGGGTGTGATTCATACTATAAAAACCAAATCTCAACTATAACCCAACAAATCAAAATGTTTAACAAAATTGGTAAGCTTACCAACCCATTTTCTTCTTCTTCTTCACTTGGATGGCTATGGAATCACATTGGATGCTTGATTGGAGGTAGAAAAGCACAAAAAACTCTTTGGAACACTTCTCCATCTCATTGTTGAAGCTCCCTCTTCTTCTTTTTCTTTTCTTTTTTTCTCTCTCTTCCCTCCTTTCTCCAACAATGGCCGACGTTTTTCCTTGCTTCTCTCTTCTCTTCTTTTAGTTTTTTGGCTCTTTAACGATGTTGTCTCACGGCTACTCACCAAATGAATCAACTAATGTCTTAATTCCTGCTTTTTTTACTCTTTAATGCTTTGCACGTCACTTTCATATTGGTTGTCTCTATTGACTCATCACACACATATCATTTTCTCATTGGTCTTCCCTAATGACTCATCATACACATATCATTTTCTCATTGGTCTTCTCTAATGACTCATGAATCCACTAATATCATGTAAAAAGACCAAATTGCCCTTAATGAGGTCAAAAAGACCAAATTGCTCTTTAATGCATTTAATTCACCAACTAACTAAATTAAATCCCAAAACTACTCCACAGCTGTCTTATCATCAAAATAACCATGAAATACTCTAATCTTGGTCAATACTTATTGATTGGATACTTAAAAAAAATTGAATAGGTCTAAAACGCTCATTACCTATTATTTTCCAAGGACATTTTAATCCTAAACTTTCAAAACTCCCAAAATTCATCTGATCGGGCTTATTTTCGATCCATTTCAGTATCATTAGACTCTAATACCTATTTCAGGTATTTTTCCAATTTTCAGGCATAAGTCCCCAAAATTACTATTCAACTGGAAATAACATTCACGTAGATTCACTATTTTTCTAAAAATACTATTCACTAAAATTGTTTGGATTTCATTAGAAAGTATCACCTAAATTCTCAAAGCACATTTTGAGGCTTTTAAGCTTGTTCGAACTCATTTCCTAGCTTTTTGGAGTTTTCAAAAAATTTCTGAGAAATTTTCGATTGAGTTCAAAACTATCTCTAGTCTATCCGTGATTATTGTTATAACTACATTTAAGCGCTTAAATTACTCTAGTATGCCATATATAAAGCATACTCTATAAAATGCATGAACAACACATTATACAATACAATAATTGAACTAGGATATTATAGGTACACTCTTTTTCATAAGTTAAGAATGATATGTGGAGCTATAAAAAATTCAAGTTTATTAGGAAATATTGAATATTGTTGAAATTTTGTAATAAATTTATTTAATTTGAGTGACTTACGAGACAATTTAAAATTACATGTATCAAAATTCAAATTAATATATTTTTGAGTAGTTTAAAATTTTCTAAAGTGAGTTTTCATATAATAAATATGTACTAATTAGTTTTTCCTTAATTTTGATTTCAATTTCAATATGTTTTTAAGCATTTCGTTGTCACATTTTTAGTATTAATAGAGCTTTTGTCAGTAGAGCTTTTCTAAGAAGCCAATTGGCTATTTGACTGTCATTTTAAAAAGAGCTTTTTAAAAAGAGCTTAATATAGCAGACTATTTGATAATATAAAAATAAAAAGTACTTTTAATTTTAACTATATTTTATTTTGTAATAAAAATTATTTATGCATATAAATATTATT
>JANZLC010000009.1:955518-969228 GCA_026413385.1 Erythroxylum gracilipes
TTGAGTACTTATTTGGTTAAACAAGTTAGTAATGTGTACATATGTGTGTATTGCATGATTTAGAAGCACAAATTGACCGACAGCTTCCAGACATTACTAGGTCATCAAGGTAATAGCTATCTAGAGCATACTATGAGTTAACCTAGATGTTTACTCACTATATTTTAATTATTCTTAATTAACTGTTATATATTGAATTGTTACCGATATGATTGTGTTAATTTCAGACTTTGATGGTCTGAGGAGTTTGATATTCGAGACTGCATTGGAATTGTTTGCAAATTGAATATGAATTTGGAAATTGTGTCTCAACTATATATGGAATGCCAGGCTTAGATCCGATGAATGTACTATATGACTGTGCACACTGAATGAGTTATTGATAGCATAATATGTGATTTGATGCATTTTCATTACATTGATATGCATGATCAGATAAAGGAGTTATGACCGGAGTGACCAACGTGAAAAAGAGCTTAAAGATCAGGAATGTGCACACAAAGCCACAGGCTTAACAATTAATGAGCCTGGTATCCACAATGAGTAGAAGATATTATCTGAAATGAGCACGATATCCACAATGGATACGGGATAATTAAATAGGCGCTCATTCATAGCAAAATAAAAATAAAAGTGGAGTCTCATGTGCATTGCATATATATCTTTATATGTATCATGTGAATCATTGTAAAAAATGACTAAATTGAGTTGATATCATGCTATGTTTGTGTACATGAGAATGATTGTGAAAAAAAGTATTGAATTGTGTTTATATAGTGATCTGCAATATTTGTATACATGTTGATGATATAAATGATTGAGGTGAAAGATTCGATTGTTCTGAAAAGATTATATGAAATGTATGTATTATAATGTGCTTATTAAGATATGATATATAGTGTGATTTGGTATATAAAACTGTATAGGAATTGATTCAAGCTATTGTGATATACTTGTGATGTTGTGTTTTGACTCCAGTGAGCATCATCGTTCACTCACCGAGTTCGCAAAACTCATCAAAATTGCAATGTTTTTTTTTTCAGGTACTGAGGAAACCTAGCTTCTAAGGCAATCTAATAACAGTTTAGTATTGTTAATTTTGGAAACAAGGAATTGCTCAAAGTTCTGGTCAACTGTTGTCTAAGGAGTTTAGATAGATTGTTTCTGTTAGCATCTCATTTCATATTAGATATATGGATTTTGAGATGTAATGACAATGTAAATAATGTTTGGGAAATGAAATGAGAAATGTTGAACTTATGATCACTTTTGTTCCGTATAATGCCATAATAGTGAATATGATTGCTCTAACATGCCATTCTTATAGGGTATGTTTTTGAATATCCTCTAAATGTTCGGGTATATGCTCTATGGTAGTGGTGTGTTACAAGTTTTTGTATCAGAGCATGGTTTGGCTTCCTTAGGGATATATAAGAACATTTAGATATGACATATAGTGAGAGACTAGAATAGTGATCACAATTATTGCTTATTATAGGTCATCCACTATAGGAGATTGAGCTACAGGGTCAGCTGACCTTGAGTCCATAGAAGCTAATAGAGAGTCTCTAGTAGCATAGTCTGAACAAATGCCTCCGAGAATTCCTAAGAGGATGGAGAGGAGGTATGATAAGCTTAGAAAGCAAGGGGTTGTAGACCTCTACAGAAGTACACACCCTGCGGAGGCAGAAGGATGGTTGGAAAGAACGAAACAGGTTTTTGATCATATGGACTACGAGTATGATGAAAGGTTTTACTACGTAGTCTCGCTACTGCAAGGTTGAGCTCATCAGTAGTGGAAGACTGTTCCTAGTAGTTCCGCCTGACCTTGTAGACTGAAGTAGGAAGATTTTCTGAAAGTTTGCAAGAAGAACTATTTACCTAAGATTTACCTGGATAGGAAGATGAATGAATTTTTGGATCTAAAATAGGGGAATCTTACTATGGCTGAGTATGAGGTGAGGCTTAATGAATTAATAGGGGTATGCTACTGCATTAATTTTGACTAAGGAAGATAAGTGTAGCTAGTTTGAAGACAGACTGAATATGGAGATCATAACGAGACTGGCCATTACCAATTTAAGTAGCTTTATTGAGCTAATAGTTGCCTTAATCTGAATTAAACAGTTACTACAAGTAGGAGTTCAGAATGAAGAGGTAGGGTAAGTCCCAAGCTAATTTTGGTACGAGGTTTAGTAAATACCAGAACAAATCTTTCCGATCACAGGCTAGATCAAGACAGTCTGGATTTAGATCGAGAGGTGGTTTTGTTCAGGTTGGTACTGTGGAAGGAAACATGGTGGAGAATGTTGGAGATTAATGGGAGCTTGTTTACATTGTGGCTCTCATGAGCATCAGCTTAGAGACAGTCCTACAACCTTTGGAGCACAGTCTAGAGTGAGGGGGATTTGTGATTGAGACTAGTGTCCAACAAAGTAGAGCTAGTGAAGCGTGACAAAGAGGCAGAGGTAGAGGCAGAACTAGTTCAACAAGTCCTAATATTAGGACTGAGGTGCGGAGTAATCAGCCGCAATCTTAGGCCAGGATCTTCACCATCACCAGATAGGAGGTATAGAACTCCCCAGATGTTGTTGCAAGTGTGTTAAATGTCTTTCACTTTGAGGCATTTGCATTATTATATCCAGGATCCGAACATTCATTCATTACACCACATCTGGCATCTAAACTATATTGCGAGAGAAAGGTGATGAAATGTCGTTAGAAGTGAGTACTACAGTCGGAAGTAATATAGTGAGTGGGGAAGTTTGTAAAGGGTGTATCATTCATATTGATTAGGTAAAGTTGAAGGTGTAAGGTTCCACTCATGCATCTCATACATAATATATATCAAGTATACATAACAGAAAATAAAAAGAACCTTTAAAAAATAGATCTACTAATGTATATAGATATAGAAAACAAAAACATGAAATGTAATATGTTTACATACCTTTTCGACAATCTCCCTTGTTCTTTAATCTTCTTCACGTTGGGTTGTCGTAAACCATAACGATCAACATATACCATCTCTAATGAAGGTTTACACAAAGATAGAAGGATGAAACCTCACTAGTAGATGGCTAGAGTTCTTTCTTTGTGCTAGCAAAGACAAGAACTCTTGTGAGAGTTAGATAGAAAAGAGTGTGTGTGTAAGAAAAAACCCTTTTTTCATTTGTGTCTTACACAAGATGCCAAAAATCATCTCTATTTTCTACACCATTTGGCCTTCCATAACCCCCATCACTATTGGAGAGTAATGAGAAGTTAATGGCCATGAATAGCATGCATTAATAAAAGTTATGGGAAGTTAATGACCATGGATAACATGCATTAATGGAAATTTTAGGAAGTTAATAACAAAATTTGCAACCAATAACACTTGTTTCTAATCCATTCCATGCAACGTTCTTTTACCACGATCATATCACAATACAATCCCGAACACTCTCTCATATCTTGAATCACCATTCAATACCATTTTATTTATCCTTCAAATCTCCTATGTGTGTGACCCATTAAGTTTCGGGTTATGTTGGCCACTTGAATTAACACTTAATTCAAGTAAGTCAAAAGAAGTATCTATCAACACGTCATGGCCCCCAATTGACCGAAAAGTCAGTGGTTTGACTATGAACCATTCCATACATAATGATGCCATGCGATTTGTCCTTTCACCATTTATACCCACTTGGTTCACAGTATAGTCAAAGTGTCAACTCCCACTAGAATGACTACATCATATCTAATCCAAGTGATATTAGATCTTTTCCTGAGGATCTCATTACTTTATGAATCATTGAGGACTCTCTTTATGACATATATCTGCTCTGGCCAGAGACTCCTGAGTAATGACCCGATAAGAGGCCGTGGTTATCATCTCAGAAGTGGTGAATCCTTTATTGGCTACTCAATTACCTCCGAATACCTCAAGCTGTACCCAATCATCGCCCTATGAGTAACCCCTAAAAGGCACCGATGTATGAAGTCAAAGCACGGGATCAGTATCGAGATACCCTTGAGCACCTCAAGTGAAAGTGCAACATCCCACTACCATAAGGCAAATACCCAGATTCCCGAAGGACATTCAAGTACATACCTTATGATAATGGTATATTGGAGCAAAACATATCCGACTTACACATGGCAATCCAACCTACACATGGCATCATCTAACATACTTGAAATTCACTAATTTTAAAAGCCATTCATTCATCTCATTCATTCATAAAGCTTACATTGTTTCCACCAAAAGAATATTTACAAAAGCTTATACAAATTCTAGCAACACTACAAAATAATACTAGAGCACTTCTGGTGTCAGCTAACAGACCTCTGAGCCATAACTCTATCCAAAAGATTCCTTAAAACCTTACTAAGGAACTAGGTATCCTATCTCGTACCTGAAAAATCACATTACAAATTTTGATGAGTTTTGCAAACTCAATGAGTGAACCATCATTGATGAATTCACCGGATCATAATATATATCATATAGTACACAAATATTCATTCTCACATACATTTATTGTTCAAAAACTCACACAATAGGGTATAACATTTAATCATTGCCAAACTGATCATAGATAAACAAATACATATGCATATGAGACTCACATTGGTTCTTATTAATGTGACTGAATGCCTATCACATACTTATATAAATACTGGCCCATAGGGCTCAGTCAGAACAGAATCAGGAGCATAGCTTTAGGTGCACACACATATATCACGAAGCATAGATCTACGTGGAAGCGCTTCATACTGGCAATTCAAGTCACAACGCCTTTATCTGAGCATACATTTTATGAAATGCATCGAAACTGAATATGGAATATATGGCAATCACATAGGATGCTCAAACAAATCTCATAATCATCGAACCTAAGTCTGGCATTCAACTTTCGTTGATAATTCACATAACATTCAGAATTTTATAGCACTCAAAGCCACATTCAAAGCACTTCCAATACATTCCTATGTTTATTCTCACATTAAGTAACTCAAATTACAATCAAAACAATTCTTCTAACTCATTTTTAGCTCATCAATACGCATACAATTCAAAAATCCAAATTCACACCTAAACACAAAAATCTGACCATCACACCTGCAAATTTAAATTTCCTCCATTTTTCCACATTCAAAATTTCAAATCCTCATCTGTGTCATGTAGGACGTTGCTATACCTTCACATACATATAATCATTTCTAACCCCAGCCATCATCAAAATCATGGTTCAACAAAATTTTCAGCACATTTAAACGACTCTACAGATTCACGCATGTCAATAGTGAATCCAACATATAAGTTTTCTCTTAAACAACACAGAGTATCTCAATCCAATGCATGCAGTATCAAAATACCATTAAAACATCATCAAAATCACTTACTTGGTTCAGTTCAACTTCCGCCCAATTTCTAGCAATGATATTAGAGACCAAATTTCGGTGGATGAGCAAGGAAAACAATTATAAAACACAGTGTTCTTTCGATAAAGAAAACAATAAACGAAGGAAGAAAGCTACAGCAAATTTCCTTCTCTAAAAACACTTACTATGTGTCCACGTTGCATAACTTTCACGTGTCATCTAATTAAGACCAACACATGTCACCATATGCAAGCCATTTGTCAAAATTCAATCAGTCCACGTGTCACTATATAATTGTTTACAAATTATGATTTTTCAAAAAATTCACTAAAATTCCAAAATATCCTAAATAACCCCAAAATTGCCAAAATACATTTTAATCATATTTAACAACTCAATTGTACCCGGAAAATGTCATGAATGCATGTACAATCATATGAATGTTCAAAAATGTGCATGTCACAAATAATTATGCATGAAGAACATTTTCCTAATTTCTCAGAAATTCTCATAATTTACAATTCTAGCCCTAACCTGGGTAACGAGATGTTACACTATTGGTTGGAAACAACTTGGAGATGATTAATGCCACTAAATAGTAGCTATCCTCTGTCTTTGAGATGAAGGATGTGGGTGAAGCCAGGTATGTCCTAGGCATGGAAATAGTGAGAAACCGTCCCAAGAAGCTTCTTGGTTTGTGTCAAGAAGCATACATCAACAAAGTCTTGGAACGTTTTAGAATGCACTATTCTAAGCCTGTTGATACTCCTGTTGAGAAAGGTCTAACCTTAAGCCTTGATTAATGCCCAAAAATAGATAAAGATAAGAAGAAAATACACATGGTTCCTTATGCAAGTGCCAAAGGAAGCTTGATGTAAGCCATGTTATATCCAGTATGCGAAGGATCCAAAATCTATGGGAACACCAAGCATATCAAAAGGCTTTATCATTTTGTTCGAGATGCTATTGAAAGGAAAGAGATTTCCATTAAGTATATATCTACTAACAAGATGATTTCTGATCCTAGGACTAAACCTATACCTAGAGATTCTTTCAAAGCTCATGTGATGAGTCTAGGTTTGCGTAGGGTTCAGTTGTTCAGATCAATCTTGTTCTTGTGATGGACATATTTTTTTTCCCTTTTATATTAAACATTTATGGAATATATTTTGATTTTGTTTTTCTCCTTTAAATGTTCATTTATATACGATTGTGTGGTTGGGCACATTAAACCGTCACCAGGCTTATGATTAACCTTGTCACACGAGTAATCGCCCTGATGCTTGAGTAGCATATAGGATGAGACTTAACCATATTAACATTGAGTGTATATAATTTTAGGTTATCTCCATATTTGTGTTATATGGATGATTAACAATTGAATTGTATAGTCACCTTAGTAAGTCTAAGATGAAACTTTGATAAGTCAAATGTGAAGTACACTATTTCACATTAAAGCTTTTAGCCGATTCTCAAGGATTTGGTGTCGCTACTTTAATATATTTTTGAAGGGCTAAGATGTATACGGTCCAGCGAAATATATTAGGAAAGCAATCAAGCTAAGATGGAATACCACATGTGTCTAAGGAAGAATCCTTCTGTCGTCACCATATTAGCCTGGGCGATTATATAGTGTATATAATAAGATAATATTGTTATAACATAAAGGGAAGTATGCTATTGGTGATGATCTCGGATGATTTGGGGCATTGTTATTATGAAAGCGTTATGATAGTTAGATGGTAACTTAATATAACACTACTAGTTAATTTTTGGTCGCAAACCTCATTTCTTGTATGAAACGTGAGAAACAGATTGGTATGAATCTGCTTTGTGACAAACATGGCATAAGTGGCTGAGTGGGAGATGTTGCATTTTCTGTAATGGCCACGACATCCACTTGAGGAGTGGTTATTTCCGTGCCTAGATACTCTCCTATTTGTTTGGGAGCAGTTGAGAAAATAACTGGAGGAGGAAATCCTATTTAATTTGTTTAAATGAGACTCAAGAAGATAATGGTTATTTAAAAGAAAAAACCCTAAAGTCTCTCAATATATCAAGTCCTCTCACAGATTGACCATCTGAGTGTTCAAGATTTGAGGTGTGATCTTTATGGTGACTTTAATAACCACTGAGGAGACTGTGTTCGTAAGACTGGGATGGCATGGGCAGATGGTGACATGAAGATTAATTCGCTTCCGCATCAAAGTTAGTGATCTAACCTGAATTAATCCAAGAGACATAAACCCGATGGTCGAGAAAAGGAACTTTTTGACTTGTCATTTAAAAGAGTAATAATATCAAGAATCACTTCCAAACTTTATTACCTATTGCATTTCTTTTGGCCTTGGAAACTTCAATAAAAATATGTATTGTTACTTAATTTGCAAACAAAATAATACCCATAAAATATTATAAATAATCACATTCTTATTCTTTAAGTCGTGTTTTAGTACAAACTAATATAAATTTTAATTCAGTTAATTTCTATTATGTAAATTTCTTCGTCAATTTGACATTTAGAAGGAGAATCCAATTAAAGATGAATTGTATAAGACTAGGATGAGGCCGCTTACTCAAGCAAATATGACTGCTACTTATTGCATGGAGAAATCATCAATTAATTCTGAATGAATGAAAGGATTTCATGTACTGCATGTAAAGGGGACGACTCTGTAAAAGAAAACCAGAAGATACCTATCTTCGTAATATATCAAACTTCAGGCCTTTCTATATGGAGATTGCGTTCTAGGTTCATTATTCTAAAGTTTGCTGAATGTACGAGGATTTTTCTGCTTCTTTCCTTCGTTTAGAAAATTTTAACTTCTTAATTCACAATGGAAATCCTCCAAAAACCAATACCTAGTAGTGTAATTATTTGCTAAAATCTGTTGGTATCGATTAATTGATGAGAAGGCTTCGACACTTGTCCAGCTTTCTCTTCTGCTATTACTTAAAGCTCCCAAGCATACAAAGCGCATTACTGGGCAAAGGAGACCCGCACGAGAAAATGCGATTCAAGAGTGTGGAGGAGTGTTGCTTCCACGTGTGGATTGTGGAACGCAGCCGCAAACCATGAGCCAAGCTCAGGTGTGGACCCCTATGGCGAAGTGTATGGAGAATAGGTCGAACATGTCACTCCCTATTTCGTCTTTGAACATTTTCTCTCTTCAGAAAATCTCCGAGCACCAAAAAGGCAGATATCAAAAGTACTAAGATTTAGAATACCATCTGATGATGATAGCTAATTGGCACTACCTTTTATGCTATATAAATAGGGCACTAACTCATAATTTATTAGTATCCGCAGTTTCTTTCTGCTTTAAAAATAGTTTAATCCGAGTCTCATCGAACCAAACGAAAATGGTGGTTCTTAGAAACAAAAACCCTGGTTTTGGCGAGATGCATGTCATCATCAGCAAGAACCAGCTGCCTGAAATATGCATATTTGAGTTCAAAGAGCCTGATGGGGACGATGATGATGACGACGATGACAAGTCGGATGTCGCTCCTGCTGCTTAACTTCCTCTTTGATTAGAGCAAAGAAGAGTACCTAGCTAAGTAGACATCCCAAGGACATCACTTGTTGCTGAAACCCTAGGATGATTGAGCTTCAGGCTACTATATATAGTTACAACATACTGCTACTACTGCGACGACTGAGCTAGTGAAATTTCAGGCTACTATATATGGTGACATGCTGCTACATATGATATATATATATATATATATATATATATTGAGTTATCGTATGGATGGACTGTATCCTGTCTACTACAGAATGTCAAATATATCATATGATGTCTGACGTCTCCATATAGTAGTATAACAGAAGTATTTTGCTTCAAAAACACAAGCATCACGTCTCCCTGTCTCTTTTCTGATCTCTCTCAGCACACACAACGCTTATATAAAGATGCTTGCTTTATTCAGTGCGTATTTACAGTATGCACACTATGCTATGATTAGGGTTCTTCCCTTCCCCCCCTCCCTTCTGAACTGTCCGCTTTGTTTTGGTTCCATAAAATATACATCTGCAAAAGATCGGGAATTGATGAATTAAATACAGAAATCGCAGTTTCTTTCCCTATACTTAACATCTTGGTTAGCTAATTAAAACAACGTGAAGTCATTGATCTTATCTTGTTCCGTATAAAAACAATTATGAACGTGGAAGTTGCTTAACGAGAATGCGAATATATGTAGACCTAAAGAGAAAGTAAGAATATTTATAGATAGATATGTATGAAGCACTTGTTGATTCCTTGCGAATTATACTGTAAAATCTGAAGAGGGTATTCTGAGTGGAATGCTCCAGTGTTTCTTGAACTGTGTCCAGATATCATGTAATAAGTGATGTAAGTACTATATCTGGTAACAATAAGTGGATAAGATATACTTTAACTGCTTCTGCTCCACGATTTCTAACAACTTGGTTGGTGATCATGTGCTAAGGGAAATGATAAGATTATGGGAAAAAGGAAAAAGGAAAAAGATATATACATACGTAGTTTGCTTTTGCTTTTGCTCCTGCTTCACAATACATCGTTTCGCGCTTTCTTGATATCTATCTCTTGTTGAATTTTTTTTTTTTTTTGAAAGGCCTATCTCTTGTTGAAATAACAGCACAAAGTGTTGGAATTTCGATCTGCCGACAAAAGACAGTAAGAGCATAGTACTTAAAAATTGCTTCCAATGCCACTTTTTCGCTGGATAATGATAGGGGTATGGGTATCCTCACACTATTTGTTCATTGCATGTGCGTGCGCGTTTAGCATTGTAATTTACTAAAAAAAGGAAAAGTTTTTAAGGTACTTGGTTAAAATTTTAAGGTTATGGTTTTGAAAGAGTACCCCTCAAAGCTATGTTTCGTCGAAGCACATCCTATACTTAACATATGCATAGGATAATCATGTTTATGTTGGTATATTAAACATTGCCACCTAAATTGAGATCAATGTACTTTATTTACATCACTTCTACTAAAAGAATCTTAAACGAAGCTTAATTATTGTGGTATAAAAATAATGTAATTTGCATGTAGTCAACCTACAATGTAAGACAAAAATTCAATAACATTATTAGTGAAATTGCTAATAACGATCTTCGGACTCATACCACAAATCAAATATATGCATAATCTTTGGACTTCTAAGATTGACTTCTACATTATGCTATGGATCATTTTCGTACATTCTAGATTATTGGAAACGATGTTATGCAGATGTGCCCTCCCTAACACTTAACTCGTACGAAGGGTTAGGATTATAAGATATTTATTCAAGTAGAAATGCATTTCTTTTTAACTATAATGTCAATTGAGTTAATACTTTTACTCCTTCCCTTGAATTGCCTCATAGAGTCGAATATGTAACAAAGAATTAAGATATATTTTAGTTTTTATACAAACTATAATTTATAACATAATAAAGGAGATGTAACCTACTGCAAGTTTATCATTTATTAATTAAGTAGCATTTAAAAAGATTTCATATTTGAATGCACCATTGGTCAAATAGTTTAGTGCCTGATATGTGCTTAACTATTAATACGTTTAATCTTTGACACTTAGTGATTAATGCTTTAAAATGATTAAGACACTCACTTTATTTCATATTTGATTTTAGGAACAATTTGGAAACATAATAGCTAAAGTGAGCTGAAAGCATACTCGTTGAGCTATCTTTTTGAGATTCACACTCAATCAACTTCATGAAGCAAGAAGTAGAATGGTTAGAAAGAAGAAAAGACAAGAAAATACCAAAAGGAAAGAAGATATGCAAGATCATAGCCCTGGGATGTGTCGCACAGCCATGAAAAATTAGTCATGGTCGTGAGACCGAGCCACAGTCTTTGCCACGCCCATGACTCATACTCACAGGCGTGATACACCAAGTCATGTCGGTAAACTTGCCACTAGTCCCTCCTGTAACCTAGTTTTTTTAACTATAAAAGCAATGTTTTGTGAAGGCAGAAGGCATACTTGAAAAAACGTGATTTTCTTCATTTCTTATTCGAGTTTTGACATCTCTAAAGGTGATTCATGGCCTTTCTTAGAGATTTATGAAGAAGATAGAGGGCTAACCTTCCTAACACCGGTTCGGAGGTGAAGTTGATGCCAAGGAGTTCATTTAAGCATATCGTCCTTATGTATTGTGTTCTTTCCCTCTTTTCGGATTGTTTACATTATCTTGTGTTTATTGATTCAGTATTGTGTAAGAATGATCTTGATGCTTTATTGGATTGTTTTCATGAGAACCCACTGATAGAACTTTGAATATGATACGTAATAGTCATGTTTGAATTCGTTTATCGCAACTAATGGTATTATATCATTAGGGATAACGTAACCTAGCTTAAATAATCCGAGCCTGTGTGATTATTACTTAGATTGGTTTATTTCTCTCACTCATAAGGCGATTGTCCGATTAAACATAGAGAGCTTATTCTAAGTTATCCGATAGTTAGGGTTAATCAAAGAGCTTGTTTTAATTAACTATGACCTAAGGAAAAACTGGGATTAACAGAGCTTGTTGTTAATTCACGATCAATAGTTTGAAAAGAGGTTTGAAGACGATAATGCAATGATGTATGTTAAAATATGTGTAGGTTGAGATTGAACCAAAGAGCAGGTTTTACACATATTTGACACTTTTCTCACTTTTGATTGTTTCTATAAATTGCTTGCGTAGTTTAATTTTATTTTTTTTCTCAATTGCATCAACTTAAAACCCCCTTTTATTTCCTTTACATCAATTCACTACAACAAAAAGATGCATTTTGCGTCGTCTTCCTAGTAGACGTCGCGAAATGTAGGAGGTTTTCATGACGTGTTCCCGAACGTCACGAAAGGGGTCAAGATTCCACGATGTTGTATAGAGACGTCTTGGAAACACTAAGTGTTAGGTGTTGTTTGGATTGTTAGACGTCGAAAAAAACATAGCCCGACATTGTGGAGAGTTAGACGTCGAGAAAGGCCATCTAAATAACATTCTCCCACTAGCCCACCAATGCATTTTCAACTCCCGCTCTCTCCCACGTTTAGCTCTCCGTCTCTCTCCCAAGTTTAATTAGCTCTCCGTCGTGCCACCTGCCCTCTCCCTCGAGCCACCTTCCCTCTCCGTCGAGCCACCATTCGTCTCTCATCTTCCATCGAGCCACCGCTCTTGGAATCGTTGTGTTGCTTCACAAGTTGGCGTCCTGTTACTATCGGAGTGTTGGTTGAGGTAAGTAGTTTAAAAAATTTGGATGCGATAAATTTAGGGTAAATTTTTCTTTATTGAATCGATTGAAGTTATTAGGGTTTATTGTGGGTTTAAGACTGCTTAATCTATTTTTCTGATTATCTGTAACACAATGCATTTGGGTTTGCATTGTGTGACAGTATGTTAAGGAAGAATGTATTTGAAATGTTCGATGAAAGTTCTGAGTAAAATCAGCAGTGTGATCATTGATTTTAATATATTGCAATGTTGATATTTTTTAGGTGATATATATGCATCGACTTAGACCATAAATTTTCTTCATGTGTAAAGAGGTTCCATGCTCTCTTTGTTAGGAACATCTTACTTGTTGAAGTGGTGTAATCGTAAGTCCTCCTTTCTAAGCTACCTTAAAAATGACATAACTAAGTTCTAGACCAAGAGTAGATTCGGTGGCTAAAATTTCTAAGATTTTCTTAAATTAATTGATATGTTTTAGACTTTATTAGTTTGAGTCTCTAGCACTAACTTCATTAGTGAGAAACCAATCTTATTTTGTTTCACTTAATAAATGGATCATTGTATAAAAATTTGTTATTCCTATCCCTATCTTTAAACCATTATAAATTTGACTTCTATTTCAAGAGAAAAATTATAGGCCTATAAGTCTTTTATATACTTTAATGCAAATTCTTTTTTCACAATATTTAGAACTCATATAAAGGGCAATCTGTAAGCTTATCCTAGATCTCATTCAGTATGATTAGTATTACCCATTGAGTTGTTGCTCAGTATCCTAGAGTCAAATATGGCTTGTTTAGTATCACCTATTGAGTTGGTACTTTGTATCTTTAATTCTTCCTTTTAGTTTTTGTAAACATTTGAAGCATTCATACCTTTATGATTAGGTTCTTAGCATTTGTGTCATAATATCTTCATATTTAAGAAGTTTTATTAGATGATAATTGAATCTAAAAGGTGCTTTCTTATCTGCTACAAAACTTTTAAGAAACACTTTTATAGGAGAATGGTCAAAGAATAATAGGTTATACGAAATAGTGCAAACTATTAGGGAAGATAGACTTCCATAAGGGATTGACAAGTGATTTGCCAAATCTTTTCCTTAAGAACTAGTTGC
>JANZLC010000009.1:1001063-1015160 GCA_026413385.1 Erythroxylum gracilipes
ACAAAAGTACCTAGAAAACAGAGCACGTTTGCACGTGCTTATTAATTGCACAACCACGAACTAGCTTACATCTGTCATTCTCGTGCTTTCAGCCATTTCCGCCGAGGAACGTCCGCTCTGATACCAAATGTTTCGAGAGAGATTTCCATAAACAAACAACGAGTACAAGTGCGAAGAAGAAAGGACAATCGAGAAAGTATGATAGGTTTTCTCACTTCAGAATTTTTCGTACGTACATGTTTAATTACAGCAGCTATTTCACGATGCTTATTCCTTTACGATATTGACACGTTGTAATCCTACTTCAGCGCGATCGGCGTCGTTTGCTTCATCTTCTTCCTTCTTCCGCTTGTACTACTCTACGTGGTTTTCTAATACTTTCTTCATTCATTGAATATTTTCCGTAACAGTTTGTTTATATGATGACTCGTTTAATCTTCAATCGCAAGCTGATACATTTTCGCCATTGCCAATAACGGAACACTTGTGATTACTTTGGTAGCTGTAACAACTATGAGATGAAAAACCTAAACCCGAGTCACAAAAGTCAACTTAAACACTGACTACCAAGTCCAAGGTCTCTTCATTTGCCGATGTCTTCAAACGTTGGATCGCTCTCTCAACCTACGAAAGTTTTGACGACAGTCACTAATAACATCAGAAATAAGAAGCAACTTAATGTATACGTAAATCTTAGGCATATACCTCTGCATCCCAGTTAGTCCTTGCTGTAATGATTATTAAAGTTGCTGTTTGCAGAAGAACCCCAATTATCATACCCCACCAAATCCCCTGGAAAGAGTTCAGAAATTATTAGTAAAGTTTCCTCTGTTTGCTCGTAAATGTCTTGATCTTGAGAGGGATAAAGGAGCTTACTGCTACTCCTAAGCCGGTTTTGAAGCCAAGGACACATCCAATGGGAAGTCCTATGATGTAGTAAGTTGCTAGATTAACATAAGCTACCACAGCTTGCCATCCACTTCCAATTGCGACACCTTAAAAGTACAAGAAGAAACTCGCTATTATGGTGCTCTACGAAACCTTAATACACACCGCTGTCAATTTTTGGCCAATTATATATATTTTTCATTACGTCAATCACCTGAGAGTATGGGTTGAATCCCATTGAGGAGGACAGAAATTGCAAGCAGCGGAGTCAAATTAGACACTGCTTCTATCACTTCAGAGTCAGTTGTGAATAGTGTGCTCAATCCAACCCGGAATATCAGAATGATTGCACAGAAAATTATACTGATAAGAATGCTAGTTGCATTTACTACGACCACTGAAAATTTTGCTACTCTTGGATGGCCTGCTCCGAGTTCATTACTCACTCGAATGCTGTGTTTATTTTGTAGATAAATCAGTTAGCCAACACCAAACAAAAGGCTTCATTGATCAGCAGACAACACGCTCAAGATGAAAAGAAAAGGAAGGGCTTGTACATGAGTTACTAACCTGGCAGCTGCACTTAGTCCCAACATAAATTGCATGTCCCAGTTCAAGTAATTCATACTGAACAAGTTTTGGTTCCAAAGTTAGTACTAAGTAAATGCAAGAGAAACAAGAGAAAACAGTACATGGATGGGTATCAAATACCCTGACATACCAAATGGAAATGGAGTCCAGTGAGATTGTTGGGTTGGTGAGGAGGCCTGATATGAGCACAAGGCCTTGATTGTACCATATCTCTAAACTGCGTTGCAAGTACCACGTACAAAAAGCACGTTATTACTTTAGCAGAGACTTCAGTTTTCAAAATATATCTGCTACTCTTTAACACACCATAGAATTTCTTCAGAACTCCTTCCATGCAAAAATGAACTACGATTACGTAGCGAGACACAGAAAGTTTGCGGATGTACCAGAGCATGACAGCAGAAGCCACTGTGAGCTTGAAATAAGGCCATATTCCCCTGAATGCACTGACGGATAAACCTGTCCAAGTTTCTTTGCAGGATGGGCTTAGAACAATGTAAAGTCCATTCAAGATGACAAGTAGCCACCATGAGAAACTCAGTGTCAGAGCTGCTCCTATAAGCCCATAATTCAACACATAAACAACAACCCAGGAGAGCAGAATGTGAAGAAGGAACACCCCAACAGACATATATGCCAAAGGGTTCACGATGTTCTGTGCCTGAAGAAACCTCTGCATAGGGCAGCTTATTGCAAATGCATATAGCTGAAGTATCAGACCACGAGCAAAAATTTGGCCATAGTAGGCGATAGCATCCGATTGTCCAATAGCTCGAAGCACTGTTCCCGAGAACCAGTATAAGAAAGTGAGCAGGATAGCTGCTCCTATATGTAATACTATTGCCCTCTGGCAAATAATGCCCATTGCTGAGTACTTCTTAGCTCCATAAGCTTGTCCACACACTGTCTGCACAGCACTGGCCATACCCAGCTTTTGTTTTCCACAGAAAAGTAGAAAACTTGTTAAAAAGCCTGTAACATTAACATATTCATTTCATTTATTTATGCCAAGAGTAGCACGGAAATTTTTAGTTACCATGATTCCGTAAGCAAGACCTTGAATTCCTACACTAGCAATAGAAGCTCCAGCAAGCTCAACAGCACCCAAATGCCCAGAAAACATAAGCGTCACAAAGCTAAGCATGTAGTTGAAGATTGAAACAACTATAGATGAGCCTGATAATAACCAAAGTAGTCTTGATTCCCATGCAAAAAGTCTTGGCCACCACCGTACGGCCACCACCGGACTTTGCTCCAAAAATTCTTCCACTGCAGTTGATGACAAGTCGGGAATTCTAGAATGAGAATCAAGTCCTAATAGCAACGGCCTGTATTCTGTTGACTCCATCACTGTTTCTGTCCAGCCACGGAATAATCACTTTCCAGACTCCAGCCACAGAACTTGTTGAAAACATACACGTTTTATATCACTCTGCTTTTGTGTGTTCTTATCTTATCTATTTGGTAAAGATGTAATATATAGCTGCCATTCCTATAGTTGAGGAAGATAACTGGCTGCATCCAACTATGTTATTCACTAGAATATAATAGAATAGGATAAATGTAAAGTTAATAATAGCAATCACAGATGGACTGAAGGCTGCGCAGGGTGAGGTGAAACGCACGTGAACCAAACGTTCAAACAGCAATTAAGGTTTGGGCACCAGATGGTCTTGTGTTGAGTTTTCCAGTTTGGTAGTCAAGTCAAAGTTGGGTCATCTTAGTTATGAGTCTTTAAGCAGACACTCTCACTTGCCCCCGTTGCGTATTGGTTAGTAAACTCAACAAATCATGCTTACAAATATTAGCCTCCAAAGAGTTCCAACACAAACCTATCACACCAGATGATGATGAGTTAGGCCTAAGTTAAAACACAAGCATAACAGAGCAGATTAAATAATAAACAGTGTATATATATCCTGCCATTATAAGAATCTGATTCACGACACCTCTTTAACCACAAAATGGGTTCAAAGAAAAAGGTGGCGTCTAAGGATACAACTTACAACAGACAGTACATACAACTCAGTAATGCACTAATTCGTTCTTTTTACTCGATGTAAAAGCATAAGAACGGCTGCTGCTTTAATACTCAAGGAGTTACTTCGGTCT
This sequence comes from Erythroxylum gracilipes, assembly GCA_026413385.1. Classification (NCBI taxonomy): domain Eukaryota; kingdom Viridiplantae; phylum Streptophyta; class Magnoliopsida; order Malpighiales; family Erythroxylaceae; genus Erythroxylum; species Erythroxylum gracilipes. The sequence continues at coordinate 1,004,655 of JANZLC010000009.1, forward strand.
GCAATCCTGCATCCTACTAGTTTGATCTTTCTATTCAAGAGCTGCAATCCTACTACTGAGGCCTTCTTTCCCCATCTTGTTGCACTTCAAAAGGAGATAGTATCTTGATATAGCACACATTATTAACAAATTCCCTGAAATGCCCGAAAACTTAAACATAAATAACAGTACTTTAACTGCTTCTTTTCCTCTTCATGGAAAAACTGGAAGAAAATAAATAGAAAATCACTAAATACAAGTAACAAAGATTTAAACATCATCATAAAGTGAATAAAAGCGTCAAAAACATATCTGAACACTTACTGCCAAGGGTCATCACCAAGGAGAAGAACATCATTCTCCCGGTCAACAACTACAAGCTGCCAGCCTGATCTTTGAGGGTCCTCTAGTTGGCCTTCAAGGCCAAACATGCGAGCAAGCTCACTGCGCAGCTCATGATAGCTGCTAAACTTGGAAATATCCAGGGAGCGCCCAAAGGACCCTGATTTGTGAACCTGACAAAATTATATTAACTTAGGTTAGTAATCAATTGAAGGTGAACCATGAAAACATCGGCTTTATAGAGCTCAAAAAAGTAGTAATGGCTGCAGATGACCAGAGAAATAACATAAACAAATCTGAAAAACTAGAAAAAAGGATGTAAAGAGTGAGAGTGCATCATTTGCAGAAACATAACTGGGTTTCACTAGTTTGATAGTTACTTCACCAACCAAATAATAACTTCAAAACAAGTATACGGACTACTATTAGTGATCCGTCATGTAATATGCATGAACTTAATACTGAAGACTACTATCACATAAATGACCTGGTAGTAAATTAGAAGAATCATTACACAGGTAATCACCAAGTATTATTACAAAAGCATGTATGGATAGGATGTTCATCACGTTTACCTTCACAAATGTTCTGATTGGCATGTTCACTTGGTCCACATTTTCAGAGGAATGCAAGAAACCTGATTCATCAACACAACTTGAAGTCGTCATATCTGAATTAAGAGGAATATCACCTCCTGCTTCACTTGTGAAAGTAGATGCAATAAATGGCATCGATAATGAGTCATTTTCAGTGCCTATATTTCTCAGGTTTGATATCCCATGCTGCAGCATGAAAGGAGAGTTATCAATGCTAACTCCAAATAAGAGATTGTTTTGGGCATCAGCAGCACCTTGATATGATGTGTACTCTCTCGCAGGAAATGGAGATAACATTGTAGCAAGTTCAGAGACACTTGAATTTGCTGTTCCTAAATGTTCCACTTGTGGAAGTACAAAGTGAGCATCTCCTTTAGCTATTTGAGGATCAAGTGTTGCTTGCTTCAGTAACAAGTCAGAAGAGATAACAGAGTTGGATCCATTTATGTTTAGTAAGTGGGATGTTGCATCTTGAGATAAGGAACCTATCACACTCTGCATTGAGGAAACATCAGATGTGGCAATTAAATTTCGAACAGGTTCTGGAAAAGCCAGTTGCTGACTCTGTGAAGGAACTGGTTGCAAAGGAGACTCGGATTGGTGGACAGAAGTAAGAAGAGCAACAGTTGGGACAACATTTGGGATCTGGTGCTGAGCAGACAACTGCTGAAATTGTTGAGGTTGTGGGACTTGCGGCTGCTGATATGATTGGTGTTGTTGATGCTGATTTGATTGGTGTCGCTGCTGTTGATGTGATTGGTGTTGCTGCTTCTGCTGATCACCATGCTGTTGACGAAGCTGTAACTGCTGTTGCAGAAGATGAGCCTGAGTTGCTTGGAAGTTTTGAAGAAGAGAATTCTGAAGATTGGACTGTTGCAACATCTGCCTTTGAAACAAAGCAGGGGGTCCATTTGGAGCATTTTGTGGCTGTTGGAATTGCAGAAGAGCTTGAGATGGTATTTTAGAAGATTCAACATTTCGCATCTCCTCAAGTGCTGCAGCTGCCATTGCTTGATAGACATCAGACTGTAGTGCTGGGAAAGAGGTATCAAACCTAGACTGCATCCATGGGGTAACACCAAAGCCCTGAAAGTTCATTGATGGAATTCTCTGATCTCCTAACCCCCCTTGAAGCCAAAGTAATGGAGAATTGATACTCAAATCACCATCTTGACCTGAAATTGCAGATTCAGAGAACACGTATCAAATTGAAATAGGAACAAAAAAATTCACTTCTGACCTTCAAGCGTAGTTCAATCGTACCATGAAAGGATGGCAGTCCAGATGGCCATGGCCGCTTAAGTCTTAGAGAGAAATGGGATGGATACATGGGAAATGTTGTTAATGGTTCAATCTCCCACAAGGACACCCGTGGCTGCCTCTCCCCTGCAGTTGATTCATCCCAGCCAACCTAAATTAACAGAGAAAGGATTTCATCAAGCACTTCAAGCGAATAAACAATTAAACACATTAGTAGTCCTTCAACACATGTAGTAGAAAGATCACCTAACCTTAACAGAGCGCCAATGGGAGTTAGGCCACCTTACAGGATCTAAATCACTAATGCCAGTAATTGTACCCATGTATCTGGATAAATAAAAAAATTACAAATAAATTTATCAACCAAGTACGATTGTCATAAAACAGTATATAAAAAAAGGAAGACACCAATTTGATCATGGAAAGGAGATTAAAGAATCAAATATGAAGTGATAAATGCTCAGGATATGCTACAACTAACAACATAGTTCTACTTTTGCATCGAGTAAAAAAATCAATATGCATCATAGGTGTGCTACAGAGTATAAACATTACCAGGCTATTAGAGGAGATAATTATAACCAGTTGCAAAACAAGAAAAATAAAAGAGAAGAAGATAGAACAGATGAGAAACCAAAGTTCACAAGGAAACATGTTATGTCATTAACTCAAACAAAGAATTTAAGCTGAAAAAATCAACAGTTAAATGCAAGAATAACTGAACAACATTCAGAAGCAGTGAAACAACCTACAATAGATTAAACATTTCATTATAACAAAATAAACCAAACCTAACGTTTCTAGATTCCGTCTGACCTTGACGGTAACTTTAATGAGAACATTTGTCCTAATGCTTTGTATTTCTTGTGGCATATCACAATGCATGATATTAAACAATTAAATCCACAATGTACTTCTTTTAAGAACCTACAGCCATGCAAGGATTTGTTACAAACCAAACCCATATTGACCTAACAATTCCATTTTGGACTTTTAGGACTTTATAGAATCACAAGCATGAAAATAATCTAGCAGGAATTGATTAGTAATCATGTTCTATAGACTTGTAAACTATCTAATCTCCTCATTCCTATCCAATATGAGAACTTGACACCTGCTACATGTGGGATGTCACTATCTCTCCTCCTTCAACCTTTGATAACCTTGATGTCTCATCAAGGTTCAATACTAGAAGGTTTATATACTCTTCAAGTAGAAGCTGTCAGAAGCCACTCTTTGCTCATAGTCCCTACCATAGCCATCACTCCCGCCCTCATTGTTGCCAAGTGTTACAGATCCAATAGCTTCCACTAAGTTCTTTGACCTAACATCGTACTCTTAGGGGTCAACTCTGATATCATTTATAATAATTCAAGTCTAGATTGGCCTCACAACAACCCCACTTCAGGCTTTATAGAATCATATACCCAAAAATAAATAGTTAAGAGTTGATCAGTAATCATGTTCTATAGACTTATAAACTATTCAATTTCATTATTCCTATTCAACATGGGAATTTAACACCCACCCTTGTGGGATGTCACCGAATTCCACAAGGACCTATACTTGATGAGGTGCATCCAAGCAAATCCCTCTGAGTTGCTTAAAAAGGAAGAAGGTACCAAGGGCAAACAACATTGCTGACCTCCATACTGATACTTCAAATTTGATAGGATTTAGCCATTCTCATACATTTAACACTAAGAATTAGTTTAGGTATACTAGAAATTAAACTTTTATCATAGTTACACAGAATTGTTCTACTCAATCCGCTATATATTGTTCTACTCAATCCGCTATATATTTTGAGTTATTGATCTTAGAATTTTGTATGGAAAGAAGGGTGCTGCTTGCATCAAGAAATCAAATATAAGTATTTTCTCTCTATATACTTTACATACCTTGCTACACCTTTTAACACTACTCCTGAGTTCAGAGTATTGGATCATGTTTGGTGCAATACAAAATACTTACCATATATTCACTTTAAAGTCTAAAACATAATCTTCTCAAACACCAACCTAGATTACTATACTGGACTCAAGAACAAATTTCAAGTTGTTGCTAATCCTCAGCTCCTAGATCTTTTACATGGAAGAAATCACAAAAACCTTCATAGTTATGGTAGAAAAGAAGTAAGATTGACAGAAACAGAAGAAAAGAAGAGGCAGGAAATACTGTAATGTAGCACCCATACAGTTAGTAAAAGAATGCTCCTGGAATGTTCAACACCATCTACTGAATAAGTTAATGCATTCAATGGAAGAAATGTTTTTTGACATCATAAAAGTAACATCTGAGCACTAACAACAACGCATGGCAGATATTAAACAAGACAGAATATTTTATTTCTAAACCCTGAAGCTGCATAATTTTTTGGAGCAACTATTTTCACAGAAAACTAATCAATCACCTGAGAATAGATCATGTGTGATACAAAGCCAAATTATCAGGAAAATTTGGTCACACTAGTAGGCAACTCAGCAACTAATATTCAATCCAAGTATAAATAGTCCGCGACTAATGATGTGTGAGACAAAGCCAAATTATATTTTAGTAATACTAATAGGCAACTGACAACTGATATTCAAACTAAGCTTAATCATGAAAAAGGACAAACTTTTGGCATCAAAAAATGTAACACATCAAATAAAGACTCACCGACGGACACTGGAATCTTCATTCTCAAACAGCATTCTGAATCGCATGCCAACAGAAACCTGGGTATGATAAACTGCTTTAACATACTTTGCCAGGGGGATGACAAACTCGGAAGGACTAGCCCTGCAGTACATAGCATTACTGTATAACCTTTTCACAATAACACAAGTATTTTCCCAGACTACTGAGATCAGCACCTACTGTTCTACCTTGGGTTATAAAATATTGTAAAACGACTGTTTGTTGCAGCTGCATGAGCTGCTGCAGCAAGAAGACCGATGTGCATGCTGTCACTTGATAAAACTGATGAAGGCATAACTGCCTGTGGACGATTTGCTCGACAAATGCCCAAAAGTAACTGGTTCTTTTCATTCCTGTGGCATATTATATCCATTGGTTTCATGAGCATACCATACAACTTTCAGCAACATCAAACTGTAGGCAAGGGAAAAAGAGCATGCCAACGAAGAGGACAGTATTACAAGCAGAAATGTTAACACTCCAAATCCTACAAGAGCTGTGTGATGTATGAAGAATATTAACACTCCAAATCTCTATTTTACTGATGCTGACCGCCAAATGTATATAAAGGAACTAACCTTACTACATCACACATCCTAGTCTCTCATGAAGGCAGTTAAGATACATCAGACAGATTGTTCCCAAGACCAAAATGAGTCAAAGGCTAAGTAAAAGCTAATAACAACTAACTGCATGGAGAATGGTACAGAATCTCACCAGATGAAAAGGACTGAATCACCCGCAACAAGTCTCTTTGCACTAACAAACACACTCCATCCTGTCGTTAAAAGATGTCTCTTGGGCTGTCCTGAAAATTTACATAGAAAACAAATACAATTACATGTGAATATATGAATCCAGAATTCAGTCCTTACAATGCAAGGAAATTGTGTTTGACTATAGAAATATCTAATTAAATATTTCAATATGTTAAAATAAAGTCAGTTTTATTTGACAGCGCCAGAATTACAACTGGCCCAGTCTATCAAGAGATTGACAAGAGAATTTTGAGAAAAATGAAATGATCAGAGTGATCAAGGGCTTCTGTTTTGGTTGTGTATGTATCTTTCTTCCTCTCTTCCTAAGACACTTTCTCATCTCAAGTCTAGAACCTTCATTTTCAATATAGAAAAGTTCCTAATTGGTTGTGTTTACTGTGTGAGAAAGCTAAGGAAGGGCAAAGTAAAAATGAACAGGGTTGGGTGTAAAGTAACACTTCTGATATTGAACAAGCAACTTGAATTTGGTACTTAACATACAGAAACACAACAAGAGGAACAGACATTAGCAAAAATGCAGATGCTTGTGCTATCCACGCAGCATCCTATTCTTCTGCATTTCACAAGTTCAACTCACTTTGATATTTACAGGACAACTCAACTTTATAATATGAGCGAATTTGGAAGCTACAATATGAGAGACATATGATGTCATAATTACTAGTCTGCATTCACTGGTCGAATAGATACTTCAACTCAGATCTACACATATAGAACATACTGAAGTTCATTGTTACTGTCGTGCCACTATGACAAAATGTAAAATATTGCAGAATAGAAAACAAATACTACATCATAATTCTTCAATGACATGAAATAGGAGTCATAACAATAAGACAAACTCACCTCGAAAAACATGCCTAAATTTCCATTCATTTTCATGAAGATCCCTTGCAATTAGCTCTTGTGCTGGAGGCGTATGGCTGTAATCCTACATATAACAAACATAAGGAAAGAGAAGAGGAAAAGAGAATCAAGTAAAAGGAACTAAATCAGCGGCTTGGAAATAACGGAACACCCTAAAAACAAAAGTGAATGTGAAAAGTATCCTACTAGAGGGGGGAAGACTTTTTCAGCTGCACGACGTGGAACAGAAAATCCTCCATGGGTGCTGGTATCACTGGCAGTCAACGTTTTACAGAAATAATTTGTTGGCTGTTTGCTGGGAGAACCTAATTCCACTGGCAGCAAGAATATGTCTTTTTGCTCTTGCTACATAAAAATATCTATCAGGGCAGGAAGAAGTAAAAAGCTAACAGATAAGAAGTCCATAAAAGGCATACCAGACTTAGTGGTTGCAAAGTCATCTGAGCATAAACTTCATTTGTCTCCACATCTGCCTGTACTTTTAACAAATCAGAGCTTTCTAGAGCAGCACATGATGCAGTTGGCAGCATCAGCTGGATTCTGATGATTATAAGCAGAAGTAATCAAGGGAATAAGAGGATTACATGCATTGTTACATTATGGAGCTGACAGATAAGTTGTGGTGGTAAGCTAGGGTAATTAGGTATATGAGCATCTATTTCCTTGTTGGTTGAAGCAGCTACCTGTAAATCAATTTATGGTTTCTTGAAATGAGAACAGCAAAACAAAATAATATGTATTGCATTGCAATCATCTCAACTTCAACTGTTCTATACATTATCAGGACGCAAAACAATGCATTCACGACTTTAATGTCAAATCAGAAAGTATGCAGAACATATAATGGAAATCAGCAAATATTGTCCTGCATACAAGAAGTGTAAACCTGTGAATCCAATTAGACATATAAAAGAAGTATTCTCAAAGGTGTAACAGAGGACCTCCGTCTATCACCAAAGTTTCAGTTGCTTGATCTATATAAGCATAATATAATTATGAACAAGATTTCGAGAGCACATGGACAGAACAGAAGCAAAAAAATTTCCAAAGTTTCTACGTTCTATATCTTAATCCATCATTTGTTCATCATCACAGAAGTAGTTAAAAGAAGTTGTAATGACCTGTTCGCTGTGACCCTGAGGAAAGTAGACAACACGACTTCCAACAGGTGGCAATGATACAAGAGGTCCCGCACATGCATGCCATAGCTCAGAATTCAGAACCTTTTTATCCCCTGCAAAAGTTAAAACAACTGAGTAAACTTTCTGGGAACATAAAAGGATACATACTTTCTGCAATATGTAACGCATAGTATTATGAATAACAAGCACGAATCTTAGAAATGAGAAAAGATGCACGAACAAAACTAACGAGAAAATGGAAATGGTTGATCGTGGTTAAAACAGCAGCCATTTCTCTGCTCCATTCAATTCACCTCCCTATGTTCTTGGCATTGATTACAACAGAGGAGAGAAGAAATGGAAGTACTCCTCTCTAGAACGTGGTGTGCAGAAAGAGGACAACTAACTACCATCCAGTAGCATCAAAGGTATGACTTGAGGATGATGAGATTAACCATTAATGTAAGTTACTTTTTAGAAGCAATAATGAAGGTAATAGTTAAATGCATCCAAAATTGACATACAACTAAAGCAAGAAGCAGAAGTAAATGCGTAGGCATGGTACAAGCCAGAAAACAGGATACAGGAATGAACAGTAACCAAGCAAACAAAAGCTAAAAGCATATACCTCCCTGAGTCTGCTGAGTGAACCCAGAAGAAGAAAGTCTCATTCTTGGAAGACAAAAGCCCTGAAACAAAAAGAAAAAGTCATCCAAAACCACTTACACTACAACACAAAACCCCACTCCTTAGCTTCTTCATGAGCCTCTCAGATCTTGCTCTTCCCCCAAACACATTCTTCATAGTTTCATACTTACTAAAGCCCGAGTTCAGATCTCAAAAATTAACCCCAGAGCTTATTCACAGACAAGCATGGCACTACTGCTACTACCAGCACTTCCTTTTCTGAAAAAATGAATCAAATTGGAATTGAATTGATACAGCAGTGGCAGTGGTCATCATTTAATGGGACCCACTCTCCTTTAGAGACGAATCTAGAGCATAGGAAATACACTCACACCCGATTTTGCCCACCATAGATCTTGGTTCATTTTGACGCCTTGAGTTTGGGACCACCTTAATATATTTTTTTTTTAAAAAAAAAGAATTTCCTGTAAAGTACAAGTCAACCTTACGTGGTTGATGCGTGACAACTTATCTTAGCCTATAAAGACTGCCACATCGTATCTGTTTATCTTCCATAAAAATGGCGGCTGCTGTTTCCTCAGGTTATTCGTTTGATAGAATGAATTCTTCGTGAGAAGTATCTCATATTCGTTTTTGTCTTTGCTTACTTGGGACTATGCCATGGATGAAGTTGTTGAACAAACTGTTGCATGTGTTCAAGCCTCCAACCTCAGAAAATGGAAGACCGAATATATTGCAAAGTTGAAATGTGAGGGGACCATGTTGGCATATCAGAGAGAGATCAACTTCTTAGTGTCAGGACGTGGACCCACGGACAACAAAGGGAAGGGTTATACTTGTGTCTTCGGTCCTTCATCACGTGCAATCATAGACATATTCGATTGGTCAACGAACTTTTAGATTCTTGAAGAGTTGTTACAGGCGTACTGCTTTTCTTTGTTTTATCTCGTTATACACTCATCAACGTTTAGGCCCCAAAACTACATATGTAACAATCACTGACTATCTTAAGTTAAATTTGTAATGTCTGCATAAGATTGAGGGTGCCTTTGAATGGTAGTAAGTGATTGTTACATATGCAGACATGCATGTAGTAGATACCTATACAATAGCTGTGCATCTTTACGAATACAATTTGTCTTGAGTGATGTCTCAAGCGCGCAATTGTTACATAAGATAGTAATGTAGGTTCTCGTATCTTGCATGCTCTCTTATAATGAACAGAACAAACCATTTAGGTGTAAGCTCTTCCTTTGCTTCAATTCTATCTGACACGTCTATTCTTCTCAAAACTAGGTCTCCTTCCTTTAGATCATGCACGTGGGTTCTCTTAGCATTATACTCCCTCGTCCTTTGCTAGTAAATTGTATCCTTCAGTAAGGTAGGTTCTCTTCAGTCTTTTAGCAGATCAAGTTTGTTCCTCCACCCCTATTCAATGGTCTCTTATTGGTAGTTAATTACCATTGAACTTTCCACATTCAACTTTAACGGGACTAAAGCTTCCACTCTGAAGGCCACACTGATCAGGGTAATTCATATATTGAAATTTTAGGCGTTGTACAATATACCCAAGGCATAGAGCGGGTTTGATATACGTGCACCCAAGTTCCATTAAACTTTTCTACCCTAGTTTGCATAACTTAGAGGATAGTTTTGTTTGTGACTTATGCCAGACCATTGGTTTGTGACTGTGTGACTAACGGGAAACATTCTTGATTTTAATTTGGTTACAGAATTGCGAAAGTCCTTTGTTATTAAGCTTCGAACTATTGTCTATAATGATAGCCAAAGGGACACTATAGCGACTCATTATATTGGCCCTCAAAAATTGATCTATGGTTCTAGCAGTGATGGTAAGGTAGACCTTGGCTTCTAAACTGAATTTGATGCATTGTTAAATGAAAAGAGTCTAACGGTATATATCTCTCCGTGAGTAAAAGATACGAGGTTAGAGATCCGCACATAATTAGTTATATACTTGTGGTGTTATCTCAGGAGCCGTTTGGTTCGAGGGTTTGAGAATAAAGGAATAGAATTATTGTAAAAAATAGTGTTTGCTTTGGAGTTTTCAATTCCAAGAGAATGGATTCATTTCATTAAATTTGGAAATCTACTAAACCCTCTAAAGAGGGTGGGTATCAAGTTTTCATTCCAATCTAGTGGTTACTATTTATACCCCTCCCTCACATAAACAATTTTTATTCTTAATTATATTATTAAACTCATCATCAT
>JANZLC010000009.1:1015260-1027160 GCA_026413385.1 Erythroxylum gracilipes
GGCCTTCCTCCTTACTCCTTAGTTCTCCACCTCTACCACTGTTCTTTGTCGGTTCTTCTTCACCGTCCAGCTGCCGCATCTTTACCGTCCATTGTCGCCGTCTTCTCTGGTCGTGGAGTTGCGCATTTGGTGAAGGTATGCCGACCATGTGGAGCCTTCGTTTTTCTACTGAAATGAAAATGTTTTTCATTATTGTTTGTTTCATTATGAGTAAATGTTTGTGTGTTTAAGTGTTTATCTAATTTATTCACGGATGAAATTGGTTAATATTCAAAAAAATTTCTTCTGCCGTAAGTTTGTTCAAACTACATTGGATTGAGTTGTCATTTTTAACTTTAATGATAGTTATGGTTGGTTGGTAAATGTTTATAGTTAGGGTTTATTGAAAATTTTATGTGGGAATTTGATTGAATACAACATTGCATCGACTTTGATAATTATGATTGGATCTTTGTGGTGTATGAATGTTATGGATAATGTGATACGTATGAATGTCTATTGGTGTTTGATAATATATAGTTTAAATATAAATACAAATGTTAGGCTTAAAAATAATAAATAGCCTTAAGCAACCATAATGTCTAGTGATTTGGTAGTAATTTCAATTTGAAAGTAGTTAGACAAACCAATGACATTTAGGCTAGCTAATTTACACATGTGACAAACGTGAAAAATTATGAGCAAAAATGAAGGTGAGATGAATCTCCATTAATGTTTGAGATTAAGAGATTTTTCACTCTTTTTTGAAGCTTTAAAGTCTAGGTGCCTAAAATATCATTGTATATATGATATATAAAATACTTTATAATTTGTATTGAGACAAAGTATGATTTACACTTACACATATGGTATTATCATTTTTCATAAAAACTATAACTTGTTTTAAATGCATCATAGTAACTTTTATTTTAAGTGTTAGTGTTAAATATACTTAGGGTTGGAATAGTTTGTATTAACCAACAATATTCTTTCTATTCAGTTAATATTTTCCCATTTAAAAGAGTATATCGTGCTTATCTATATTATGGTATTGAATAAATAGATTACTAGCATAACTTATATTAAGGTAGAATACAATTTATACTTAAAGATAATATTCTCATTTTTTACTGAAGTTGTTACTTATTTTAAATGCATCCTAGGAACTTTTGGTTTTAGATGTGGTATTAAATATACTAAGTGCTAGTATAGTTTATATTAAGGCATGATATTCTTTTCACTTAATCACTATATTCCAATTTTTAGATAAGAATTATCTACGACAATCGTAGTGTTCTCATGAGTAATTTTCAAAAGAGAATGAAGAAAGAAAAAGAGAAAATATTGGAATTTTATTATTTATCATGTAATATTTTATATGTGACCTTTGTTTTGAATCAATATTTTGTAAATGTATTACTAACATATATTTATATAGAGTTAACCAATTAAAAAAAGGTAATCTCATAATATGGGAAATATCAGAAAATGTTAGATGGTTGTTAACCTTAGTTTTTTTTTAATAAAAGAAATTGATTGGTGAATATCTTCAAAGAGAGTTATAAGCAAAAAACCAACTATTTAAGGCATGCTATAATTGTTATTCATAGCTAAGTAAAAAGACAACAAGGGAACTTTTATCTAAAAGATAAATACATAGAGTTTTAATCCTAACAATCATTAAGTTCTGCTCAAGGAGTTATTTAGCTCATGAATCCAATTCCTAGCTTATAGTTTCCAAATATCAATTATCATGATAAACTATGGTTGTCATTCACTTGACAATAATTACCAAGGTATTGAGTAAAGCAACTATCAAATTATTGCTGGAGCATTCCTAAGTAACATACATAGTAGATAGCATATCAATGCTACTATTGATGTAAATCATTTCTTCTTCTTAAGGTCTAAATATACCTCATTTTGTATCTTAATCATTGTAGCAAATGACGTAGACTTTACGAGTGATAAGCTGTTCCCTAATTTGGCTTATTAGTTCATTGATGAGTTTATAATTTGTTTTGTTTTCCTTCAAAAATTATTAAGTTTCTTTATCTCTACTATGTATATATCGCATTTCCAAATAAAAAATATAAATAAAAGGATTACCATTGCATATCCTTCTTCTTTGACTGATTCATTTCACAAAATTTGATTAGATTGTATACGAAACATTAAAGTTACATAATTGTTTCAACTTTTCCGTATAGTTAAAGAGAACTTACAATTTTTTAAAAGATCATATATAGATTCATCCTCTTATTTACAAAGATTAAAATGAAGATTCCCCTTAGCCTATCTAAGTTCGTTAGCCCAATCATAATCATAAGCCATAGGATAAATAAAAACCCTTATAAGCGATTGTTCAAACCATATAACTTTGCTTCATTTAACCTTTAGTGCTCGAGGTCTTAGTAATTTCTTACAAAAGCTATTTTTGAATTTCCCTAATGCATGTCTCAACTAAATGATTTTATCCTTCCTATATAGAATTTGGGGGAGAAGTTCAATATATGCTTTATTAATATTAGAAAATTATGTTAGAGATATGCTTTATAATATGTTCTTATGTAAATGAATGAAATTCATTAAATTTGATTAAATTGAGTTATTGTTGATTAGGTTGAGAATATCTTGACGTATTGACTATAAATGGGGGTGTATGGGTTAGAAATTGATATACTTGATTTTTGAATTGGATTATTACAGATTTTGCGATGTAAATGCATATGGACTCAATTGAGAATAGACATATAGTTTAGAGACCAAAATTGAGTTGTGGTTACTAGTGGATATAGAAGTGTATTTTTATTGCAGGAATGACCCTTCTTTGAAAAGGGAGAAGTCCATTTTATAGGGAAAATTCTGCCGAATTTTCAATAGGCTCCGCGTATAGCTCATTGATTATAATATTTCATGGCAATTGTTTTAATATATCCCAATTTGTAAAATGTTAGCGTTTTTGGGAATTGGTTGTAGGAACTCATTTGTTGGTAGTACTTATATTTCCAAGGAGATTGAAGAGAAGCTTTAGCAAGTATTAAAATGACATTCATATCCTTATAACTATGGATTTCAACAATGATTTTTCACACATGGCGAATGACATTTGTATCAGTTTCTATATTTCTCATTCTAGGATCGTCATCATTATCTTCCTTCACTTACTTCAGGAAGATCCTTCTACTATTTGGTTGAGGTTAGTGATTTTGTTTTTTACTACATTTTCTTGAACTTACCTTTATTTGGGTATTTGTTTGCAGTTTGATCTTCCCATCTGAACTTCCTATATTTTTAATTGAAATGGCCTGCTTATGTGAAACTTATTTGTGTTATGAACTTTAGACATGTATGCAGACATTAATGGAGCAGATGAGTGAAGTCATTGAGCTTCGGACATGTATGCAAACATTGATGGAGTAGATGGCTCAACTAAGACAGGAGATGGTGCAGTTGAAGGGACAGGGTAGCAGCTCAAAGCACCCGCGATCACCAGCACATTAGAAATGTTGTAGTCATTTGTTTTCAATTACAAAGACTTATTATGTACACTGTAATGTTTTTATTATCAATTAAGAAACTTTTAACTTTATATCATCAATTAACTATTTGTTTAAACAAATTAAATATATAAACAAACAAATTTATTATGCACAGATAATTTATAACTGTTGAAATTATGCATTTTTCATAAGATCATCAAATACAAATTCATGTCGGGATTTTAAAAAAAAATTCTTACTCTCAATTACCGATAGAAAGCAGACCGTCAAAAAATTGTAAACAATTACCGACGGAGCACTATAAACCGTCGGTAAAAGTTTGCCTTATTTACTGACCGTTTTTCTTCATCCGTCGTTAATTGTTTCTCGTAATTCATAGCGTTGCCTAGTAATATCCTTACTTTAGTAATTTATGGGAAGGCTTTTTTGTTTAAAAAAGGAAGGTTCCAATCAATGTTTTGATGCTAACAAAACATAAATACTACTAATGAGTTTAATGTTGTTTATGGGAAGGATTATGAAAGAAAAGATGAATATGCAATCTTCAATTTCAAGATCAAGTCAAGAAGAAGATTAAGATACATTGAGGTTATTTTATGTATTACTTATTGAAAGCTTATCTTGTTTGTTTTTTATGTTCTAAAAGACTCACCATTCATAAATTTTTTACGTCACTTGATTATATGAGTCTTTCCATTCATTAAGAGACATTAAAGCTTTTATTCTTAATATAAAAGCCTCTTAATCTTTTAAACAAAATTTGGAGAACTTTTTGGGAAGTTTAATTCATAATTACAATGAGAAATTTAAGCATTTAAAGATGTTAAAAATCATGTTTTTAAGGTAATTGGTTGATCTAGATGGGCTAGTGATGGATTAATGTAGGTTAAAGTTGATGTACCATTAGTTTGCTATAACAATGGTTAATGTATAGGCACATTGTCAACCAATAATGGATGACTAGTATTTTTACAGCTAGTAAATCTAGAGCTTTTAATGCATACTGGTTGACAAAAATGCTATAATGGTTAACTAGTGCTCTACAAATAACTACTGTAATAGTTAATTCTTTGAATCCACCTTATGCAACCCCCTCTTGGTTGCCATTAGGAAACAACACCCTTGATGTATCCCACTTTCCTTTTTACGACACTTTTATGGGTGCTAGATAGACTGCATGTTATCATCTTTTTAGAGTATTATACTTATATTTTCAACATGTTGGCCTCTTTTTAGAGTATTATACTTATATTTTCAAGTTTTCATAAGATTTGGTACTTCAAATAACTTATATTTTGATGCAATTTTTATTTCAGCCTCACAAATGAAAATGAATGAATTTGGAGAATATTTTAGTCAATTTGGAACAATTTTGAAAATTTTAAGGAGGAGGAACACAGTCAAAATATTGACCTTGGTGTTCAAATTTGCCATATTCTATTTTTCAAAGAGATTTTTACTGAAGTAATATGATAATAATATGTACTCGTGTTCTTGCCATTTCCAAAGTGAGAGCTTTCTATGTCTTTAAGTTTCCAATACTTCTCCTCGTATTCAACCTATGCTATCCAATACAGGTGGTAACTTGCACCCATGCCTTTCCTTATATTGGC
Organism: Erythroxylum gracilipes; assembly: GCA_026413385.1. Classification (NCBI taxonomy): domain Eukaryota; kingdom Viridiplantae; phylum Streptophyta; class Magnoliopsida; order Malpighiales; family Erythroxylaceae; genus Erythroxylum; species Erythroxylum gracilipes. Next base: position 1,020,356 of record JANZLC010000009.1, read on the forward strand.
AGTGATTTATTACTTAAAATTTTTAGAAAGGCAACTTAAATAACATGGGAGTAAATATAGTCTTATGTTATAACTATTTTGGACAAAAATTTAGGGCATGATATTTTAAAAAGAGAGGTAGATTTTTTTCCTAAGGAAGGGGGCTTTGACATAAAGAGAGTTTTCAAAAAACTGAAACATTGGTTTAGAGTTAGAGAAAAGAAACTGGGAATACGAGGAAGATAATCTCGAAGCAAAGTAAGAAGATAAATTAAGATTCATTAATAACTTTCAAGGAACAAGTCATGAGTACAACTTTTTTCATGTTCTTTAATGTTGCCTAGTAATATCCTTATTTGAGTAATATATGGGAAGGCTTTTTTGTTTTAAAAAGGAAGGTTTCAATCAATGTTTTGAAGCTAACAAAGCATAAATACTACTAATGAGTTTAATTTTGTTTATGGGAAGGATTATGAAAGAAAAGATGAATTTGCAATCTTCAATTTCAAGATCAAGTCAAGAAAAAGATCAAGATACATTGAAGTTATTTTATGTATTACTTATTGAAAGCTTATCTTGTTTGTTTTTTATGTTCTAAAAGATTCACCATACATAAATTTTTTACTTCACTTGATTATATGAGTCTTTCCATTCATAAAGAGACATTAAAGCTTTTATTCTTAATATAAAAGGCTCTTGATCTTTTAAACAAAGTTTGGAGAACTTTTTGAGAAGTTTAATTCATAATTACAATGAGTAATTTAAGCATTTAAAAATGTTAAAAATCATGTTTTTAAGGTGATCGGTTGACCTATATGGGCTAGTGATGGATTAATGTAGGTTAAAGTTGTTAAAGTTGATGTACCGTTAGTTTGCTATAACAATAGTTAATGTATAGATACATTGTCAACCAATAATGGATGACTAGTATTCTTACAGCTAGTAAATCTAGAGCTTTTAATGCATACTAGTTGACGAAAATGCTATAGTGGTTAACTAGTTCTCTACAAATAACTACTGTAATAGTTAATTCTTTGAATCCACCTTATGCAACCCCCTCTTGGTTGCCATTAGGAAACAACACCCTTGATGTATCCCACTTTCCTTTTTACGACACTTTTATGGGTGCTAGATAGACTGCATGTTATCATCTTTTTAGAGTATTATACTTATATTTTCAACATGTTGGCCTCTTTTTAGAGTATTATACTTATATTTTCAAGTTTTCATAAGATTTGGTACTTCAAATAACTTATATTTTGATGCAATTTTTATTTCAGCCTCACAAATGAAAATGAATGAATTTGGAGAATATTTTAGTCAATTTGGAACAATTTTGAAAATTTTAAGGAGGAGGAACACAGTCAAAATATTGACCTTGGTGTTCAAATTTGCCATATTCTATTTTTCAAAGAGATTTTTACTGAAGTAATATGATAATAATATGTACTCGTGTTCTTGCCATTTCCAAAGTGAGAGCTTTCTATGTCTTTAAGTTTCCAATACTTCTCCTCGTATTCAACCTATGCTATCCAATACAGGTGGTAACTTGCACCCATGCCTTTCCTTATATTGGCAGTGATTTATTACTTAAAATTTTTAGAAAGGCAACTTAAATAACATGGGAGTAAATATAGTCTTATGTTATAACTATTTTGGACAAAAATTTAGGGCATGATATTTTAAAAAGAGAGGTAGATTTTTTTCTTAAGGAAGGGGGTTTGACATAATGAGAGTTTTCAAAAAATCAAAACATTGGTTTAGAGTTAGAGAAAAGCAACTGGGAATACGAGGAAGATAATCTCGGAGCAAAGTAAGATCAATTAAGATTCATTAATAACTTTCAAAGAACAAGTTGTGAGTACAACTTTTTTCATGTTCTTTAATGTTGATTATTAGTTTTCCATATTTTATTATAAACTAATTGGGATATAAATCTAGATGGTATGTTTTGAGTTGATTTCATTTGTCTAATGAAAAATTAAATGGCCTTGAGATTTGTGTATGCCTTTATATTATATTAGATTGAAGTAATGAATATAGAAGATTTTACCATTGAATTCATATATAAGACTGAGGTAGTAATCATAGAAGTTTCTATATAACCTAGGTCACACCATAAATAATGTGGGTTGAATGAGTTCCTTGTTATTAGAAGCCACAATCTTTCTGAGTTAAAAGTGAAACCTATTATAAGATTTCATAGATGTAATTAATATAGATCCTAGCTATTAGAATTCATAATCTCCCTAGCAAATTTTGCCTCACCTAACTCACTGTCCCCATTAGTTTCACCCACCAAATAATAACATTTTGAGTTAAGCGCATTATTGTTAAAGAAGAAAGTCCCTATATCTACAACTTAAGCTTAGTTGAATTTTTGCAAGTTCCTTGCAATTTTTTTTCATATCTTCTTATATGAATTCAAGGTATGCTCCTTAACATAAAATTTATTTTCTATATAATTATGAATTTCCTGAAGATGAATTATATGAATTATGGTTTTAGTTGGTTAGATATCCACTACGCAGAGGTTTTGGGGACTATTATGGTTAGGTTGGATGAATCATAACTTGGATTCAAGTTTAAGGTTATATTTGAATTAATTATTGATGACTTTTGTTAATGATGGATTTATATTGACATACCATAGTTTTATTTTTACTTACGTCGATTGGTTTGCCATAATTAACTTGAATTATATTTTTCTTAGATGTCACTTGTTTGAAATTTAGGGTTGTTGATGAATTGATATGGGATGAGGCTAACTCTAAGGTTACATTTCTAAATTTGGCAATGGGTATTTTTGCATTAATACTCTTTAAGTTGATTAAGTTCTCTTGACATCTTATATTGTTAACCATATTTGTCTTGGATTATTTTCCGTTGATCTTACACATACTTGTTTTATGTTTGAATTGATAATGGTTGATGCTAGTGGTTTGTGAAACTTTGATGGGAGATATTAATTGATTTGGTTTGCAAAATGACATTATGTATTAAGGATTGTGGTTTTATTCATGAATTAATGGAAAGGGTTTGATTGGGGACATGGGTATTCTTTAGTGTTGATGCCTTTTTGGAGGTCATATAGTTCATTACTAATTTAATTTGAGGTTGTTATAACTAATTATAGAAGTAGGCTAGGCTAGGCTCGGGCTAGATAATGATCGGGTCTAAGCCTGTCTCAAGGCTTGAGGCTTAATTGAGCCTTTGGATAGGTAGCTCGAGCATCAAGGCTAAAAGCTCAAATCCGAGCCTAATCGGGCCTCTCTAACGCAAAATTTGACTAAGCTTGGTTGGCCTTTTTCTAATTAAAATAATAAATATTTTAAAATTTTAAAAATAATTGTTTAAAAATTTTATAATATATTTTGTTATCGAAAAACCTATTTTTATTAAAATTGTTAAGTCTAATGTCTTGATATATATATATATATATATATTCAAGTTTATTTTTAAAAAAATTAATGTTGGTTTAAATTATTATTTTCATTGGTCATTAGTCTTTTAAAATAATTTAATATATTTTTTTAAATCTAAATTAATAAAATGGTGATTGGTTCATTTTATGAGTTTGCTTATGCAACAAATGTCACCATAATATTGTAAAAATTATTTTTATTATCAAAATAAAAGAGTATTATAGTGTTAATATTATTCAAATTGTTTAATAATACAATTTTCAAAAATTCAAAAGAAATTATCAATTATATCTAGAGAATGGACACTCAAGCATCGTAAATAGGTAGAGATAACAATTTAGAACCTACTTAAAAGTAAATAGTTATATTTTCAATTGTAAAAAACTAAAGCAATCATAAGAAAAATAAGTAAATCAAGAAACAAAGATTAAAGATAACAAATTTGCAATAGATGAAGGGGAAAGTTAATTGTTATAATCTGAATCATTAATAATTTGCACCATTTCATTTACATGTAGAAACATTATTATGCAAATTATACCCAATTGTGTAATAATCCTATTAGATGAATATTCAACACACGATAATCAACAATTATACTTTCATCATCGAATATTTTTTTGAAGAAAATTTTAGTTGAATGATTACTATCTATACCAATACTTATGCTAACATAAAAAGACAATATAGGATATTACAATTTATATTTGATAAATTTATTATGATAAAAAATTAATATATCATAAAGTGTATAGTTTACCCTTAATATCTTCATCATTTAACTAACTTTGGGCACACATAAGGGCTTCCATAATATTAGGATGAATTCAAATATGATGAGGTCAAATTATCCAATTGCTAGTACTAAAAATAGACTCTAAAGCAATAGCAGAAACTGGAATTGCTAAGAGATCTCATACAATTGCTTGCATGATCAAGAAAACATTTCTATAGTTCTTTCACTATCGTATCTCCAAAAAACTATCGAGTCTTACAATACACTGAACTCTAAACCTTTAACTTTGGTTATAATATTTACCTGTAAATAGTTGTATAACTCCATCCTATTGTAAAAATTCCTAGCGTTTCTTTTTCTTTGATGAATTTTGCAAATGTAGGTTTTACATTGGTCTAAATTAAAGCTAAATCTAAATTTGAACCTAAGGCTAGAGTTAAACAACTACATCCTTGATTTTTTCTAATCTTAGTTGATAATCATTCAACAAATCATACCAAAATTGTTTAATGAAATCAATATGCTCTTAAGTCTGATCACCATACAATATTTCATAATAAAAAGAAACCCCCTCCATTTTATATCTTAGGTCTAACATGAAATGACTGCCACAATTTATGCAATCATATAACAGTAAGAATTGAGTTTCTCCGTCATTTACTCTGCCAAACTGGGATAACCTTATTAGAATTAAATATCCAATCAAATATAACTTTCTTGATCTCGCACATACTACTAAAGCAATTATGTGAAGTTAGATATTTTGTTCCTAAGAACAACTCAGTAGCATTATAAAATATTTCCAACTTCACATAAATTGCTTTGGCTAACTCCTATTACTCTTTGTCAGCAAGTAATGATATTGAGAATCTCTTTATCTCATCGTGTTGAACACCTTAATAAACTTGGTTACTGTCTCCAACATCTTGAATTTTGAATTCCATCTAGTTAGACAATCTAAAACCAACATCTTCATGCTCGGAATGCATAGTTATTGTGCAATTTCTTCTAAATTTTCAACTTTTTTCAATGTTTAACTCTATCACATTATGCTATCCCACTCCTAAAAAACTTATTAGTGTCAGGATGTGGAGCCATAGACAGCAAATGAAAAGGTTAGACTTGTGCCTTTGGTCCTTGAGCACGTGTAACTATAAACCTAGTCGATTGGTCAATGAACTCTTCTAAACAATATCAAAGTTGCTTCTAGTATTAGCACTTTAATAATTAATTCATAAGAAATTTAGATTATTAGGAGTTGTTACAGGTGTATTGCTTTTTTTTGTTTTATGTCGTTATATACTCATCAACATATAGGCCTAAAAAAATACATCTTTCTTCTATTTATCTTTTATCTTAAGTTAAATTTATAATGTCTACATAAATTTGAGAGTGCCTTTAAATGGTAGTAAATGATTGTTACATATGTAGACATGCATTTAATAGATACCTATATAATAGTTGTGCATCTTTACGAATACATTTTGTCTTGAGTGATGTCTTAAGTGCGTAATTATTATATAAGATAGATAGTATGCAGGTTCTTGATCTTACATCCTCTCTTATAATGAACATAACAAAACATTTAGGTGTAAGCTCTTCCCTTGCTTCAATCCTACTTGACACATCCATTCTTCTCAAAACTAAGTCTCCTTCCTTAAGATCATGCGTGTGGGTTCTCTTAGCATTATACTCCCTCATCCTTTGCTAGTAAATTGTATCCTTTAGTTAGGTTATTGGCCCCCGAATTTTTTTTCTTATTGAGTTAAGCATGATTTAAATAAATTATGAGGTCTTGATAGATTAATATTTGGAGTTAATTTTTATGTCAATGTTAGTAGGATATTATTTCATTGGTTAGTTAAATTAAAGTAGTAAGAGTGTATAAAAGGCAATTTTGGCATGTCACTTAAGTATAAAAGCCATAAAGCATAAAGGAAGGGCAAAGTTGACATTTTATACTCATTAAGGGTATAATTGGAAGAAGAAAGTGTAGTCTTGCTCTTAAGAAGGAGAACAACGTGAATAAGGGAGAGAAAGAAGAGAAAACGAAAAAGAAGAGAGAAAGGAGAGAGGGTTTCGTTCTTGAGAGAAAAGAAGGAAGATCAAGTTAGGGTTTCATCTTTTCTTAGCTTTCAAGAGTGATTTTGAGGTTGTTCAAGAAGAGAAAAAGAAAAAGGAAGAAAAAAAGCTTCCATTTGAGCCAAAAATCACTTCATTTGGTGAAGATTCAAGGTAAGTTCATTCTTAATCCTTTGGATTTTTGGATGGGTTTTAGTTCATGAAGCTTAGGAAATGCATAGGTTTAAGTATTCTAGAATCAATTTTAGTGAATATGTTTTGTGGGTTCTCAATTTATATTCCTATTGAATGGGATTTTTTGCTAATGTTAAATGAAATCAGGAAAGGCAAGAGGAGCAAGAGGAGAGGCACTTTTAAGCAAGGAATCTAGGTGGGTTGCATGTTTATAGTTGAGTTAATGAGCCATAAATATTTTTTCAAATCAATAGAGTTAAATGATTTCAATCGCTTTATAAATGTTGCATTTATTACTCCTTAAATGATATAAGAAATTGCTATATGTTTGGTACATGAATCTTGTTGATGATTTATGAAATGAAGATGGAAATGATATTTGAAATATATTATGCTTATGGAAATCATG
>JANZLC010000009.1:1045034-1055802 GCA_026413385.1 Erythroxylum gracilipes
AGCCATAGATGAACATAAAATGAATGTAAATGACTATGAATTGAGTCCTAAACATATGTGAAAATATGAACATATCATATATAGTGCATATTTCGACTAGCTACCTATATATATGGAGCTTATTTTGGATATGGATATACTCATGTATATAGAGTTTATTTTGTATTTTGGATATACTTGTGTATATCGGGGCTAAGTTTTTTTAATGATGTTTATTCTATAAATATACTTTTGGAGATCTTATTTAGTGAATTATGGTGTATATTATCCAGATGTTTATATATGAAAATTATAGTTATTTACATTATATTATACTTGTCCAACTTGTAAATGATTTGTCCATTAATTGCAATCATACTTCCTATATGCTTGTAGGTATTTATCTATACTTGGTGATAGAGACAATTAAGACGATATTAATACGTTAATAAAAAATATTTAATATTAATCCATATATAAATAGGGTAAATATATTTCGTATAATAAGTATATTGCTAAGTAACACTAGAAAATTACATTAAAGATGATCCAATTATCAATCAATAGCCTCCCTATCAATAATTCGTCTCGTCAATTCTTTAATTTATTGTTGATCTCTCAAAGCTCATTAATTATATCTTTACTTCTTGTGAATTTTTTGTCATACCACACAAAGTAATAACATTTTTGTTTACTCTATAAATAACATGTATAACATAAATTTAGTAATCCGTCAATCTAAAATTTGATTTAAAAAGGTAAATATACATTTAAATTTTACCTTAAATTATGGACATTCATAAAATCGCCTTCCTAGGTTGAACTTGGTCCAAAAGTCCTTAGAGGTGTTATCAATCCACAATCAAAATAATGTAAATAATTTTTAGTCTTATTAGATGCACTATTAGATGAACTTAACATTTTGATTTCTTTAATTGCAAGAATATGTGAACATAATGCAAGAAGGTGAGAGGATTCAAGCTAAATAATATAAAATGATATAAGTAGTCGCATATTCAAGCTAAATATTATAAAATAATTCAAACTAAATAACTCATATACTTATCCAAAACAAGATTATCTTCCAATAACTAATGTATTGATGTAGGCAATAATCAAGCATTAAGCTTGAAGGAGTCAACACAAAGTAAATGCTTAAGTTGCATCAATATCAAATAAATACATAATAAGATTTGATGTTGTGGTGTTAGTACAACAACCAACACTAGCCAACATAAAATTAAAAAGGAATAAATAAAATTGATGGTGACCTTACTCACTAACTTAGAGAGAGCCTACAAACAAATGAAAAATATGTACATTCTTATTCATCCTCTTTCTGTTCAACTAAACAGGTGACCTCTTCAATTGAGACATAAACTTTTCCTTCTTCAATAAGGAATTATGATTCATACATCAACCTTGACTAGCTTATTGGATGCCTATATCCTTAAAGCTTATGAAATCTTGCTTCACATGCTTATATCCTTAAACCTATTGATCATCACATTATAGGTAATCACATTAGGGTAAATAGGTATTCCCCTCTTTTGCCAACCACTCCCAAGTCTCCTCTCTCTCATCATATTCCCATTGTCTAAAAGACCTATAAATTATCACATTATAACACTCTACATCAAGTTCCACACCTCTCACCAACATTTCATCAAGCACCTGTAACACATTCTCTATACGCCTACTTTTTTTTTTCACGAGGTATCTTAGACGGGTCCTAATTATGGGAAGACATTTTTTTTTAGTTTCCCACAAGGTGTCCTAGACAAGTCCCAATTATGGGAAGACTTTTTTTTTTTGGTTTCCCACGAGGTATCCTAGGCAGGTCCCAACTATGGGAAGACACTTTAAGTCATCCACACCCAGACTAATCTCCGCTCGAGTCGGATAGGTCTCTTGCGGGAGGCAAAACTCTGACTCCAAGTTTTAAACAGTTGCATACATGAGGACGGTTCGAACCCACGACCTCATTTAAACCAGAAGAGTCCCTTACCAACTTCATCTGCGTCATGGAGTTTCTATACGCCCACTTTTCACCATCCGTTAATGAAAGTACTATAACTATAACCATTAGGTCTCAAATCTTTCTCCCACAACTACCTCAACAATCCTTTTTGAAATGTAAATTAAGTACAAGGATTATTCCAAAATTTCAAGGGGAGTGTTTTATCTTTAAAAAAAAAAGGGCAAAATGGTAGAGAATTTTAATTATGAAGAGTTTTGAATAGAAAAGGTGTATAAGTTGAGACATACAGGTTTGGTATCGACTTCAGCAATTGCCCGGCCGTCTCTTCCTCTTCTCTTTTTCTCTGGTCCGGTAAGTTATATTACTATCCTATACCTTTTGTGTTATCTCGAGAAAATCTCTCTTCGATACTTTCTTCGCACAACTTGATAATCGTTTACGGTTTTCTTCTCTTTTGGTTCTGGGTGGAATTTGATTTTGATTTACAGTTGCAGAGGTGAAACAATAATTTAATTCAAAATGGCATCGGCAATGGTGGAGGATACTAGCTTTGAAGACGACCAGTTTTCGTCTATGACTACTGACGACATTGTTTTGGCTTCTCGCCTCCTTGATACTGAGATTCGTGTTCGAAAGGAGGAGTTGCAGAGGACCAATCTGGAACTCGATTCCTTAAAGGAGAAGATCAAGGAGAATCAGGAGAAAATTAAACTGAATAAGCAACTCCCTTACCTTGTTGGTAATATTGTTGAGGTAGCTTTGTTCACACACCTTTGTCTGCCTAAAATTATTGTTGCATTCTTCTCAATGTTCTGTTCTGTTAATTGTGCCAGCATTCTAACTACTAACAATGTAGCAGTAAAGCTTCATGCTCTGTTTCTATTTTTTTTTTTTTAATCTAGATTTTGGAAATGAATCCTGGAGATGAGGCTGAGGAAGATGGTGCAAACATTGACCTTGACTCTCAGAGGAAAGGTAAATGCGTTGTACTCAAAACATCTACTCGTCAGGTGACCAGTCTTACTCTGTGTTCTTGCGTATTATCTTTGGTTTTTGGTTCAAAACAGTTCTCTGTCCCCCCAATCCACTTTTGATGATTTACACCGACTTATTTATGTTAACGTTTGATCTAGACCATTTTCCTGCCTGTTGTTGGTCTTGTTGACCCTGATAAGTTGAAGCCTGGGGATCTAGTTGGAGTCAACAAGGACAGCTACTTGATATTGGATACTCTGCCTTCAGAGTATGACTCACGGGTGAAGGCCATGGAGGTTGATGAGAAACCCACTGAAGACTACAATGACATTGGAGGCTTGGAGAAACAGGTAGATCGACGCTGTCCCATATGCTCTATGGTATAAGTTCGATACCTATGATGTTCATATTTTTCTTTCAAACAGATCCAAGAACTGGTTGAGGCTATTGTATTGCCCATGACTCACAAAGAACGATTTCAAAAGTTGGGTATTCGTCCACCCAAGGGTGTCCTCTTATATGGACCACCTGGAACTGGAAAGACATTAATGGCTCGTGCTTGTGCTGCACAAACAAATGCCACTTTTCTAAAGCTGGCAGGTCCACAACTTGTGCAGGTATGATAATTTTGTATACTAACTCTGTTGACAAGTTGCTTACTACCCTTTCATATCCCATTCTTTTACTTCATTATCTGCTTTTTGAAAATTGAGATTGAATGCTCTTTCTAATTGCTCATCTTGAAGATTCTTTTTATTTCTTGTTTAAGATATATCTTTTCTGAAACAATCTAGCTTTCTAAGAGATTGTATTTTATGTTGTACTGTCTCTGTACTTGCTTTCTTTGAGATGGAAACTCTTGAGTTTTTCATTCTACAAATAATGTCTTTGTAAATGTTTTTGCTTGTATTTTCTCCTTTCTTGGCCCATCAAAGTGTAAGGGAAGTTAGTTCCTGTGCAGATGTTTATAGGAGATGGAGCCAAACTTGTTCGTGATGCATTTCAGCTTGCAAAAGAAAAGTCTCCTTGCATCATTTTTATTGATGAAATAGATGCGATTGGAACGAAGAGATTTGACAGGTATCAGTTCTTCAATCATTGAGTAGTCAATTTGTTTTGATGTGAAGAGTATGGCGTATACACAGTTTTATACCTTGGCTGGTGAAATAGTTTGTTCTTGTGAGCAGTGAAGTCAGTGGAGATAGGGAGGTGCAGAGAACCATGTTGGAGTTGCTCAATCAGCTTGATGGCTTTAGCAGTGATGAGAGAATTAAGGTTTGTTTAATCAATGATGTTGCATGGCATTAGCTGCGTCTCTTATTAGGAGCATTTATAGAAGGTTCTGGTTTAGGACTGTTTCAAAATGATGCTTAAAGTGTATTTTTGTGCCTCTGTTGAACAATATGAGTCTTAAAATTTAGTATGAATTTTAGGTGGTTGCAGCAACAAATCGAGCTGATATTCTTGATCCCGCCCTTATGCGTTCTGGACGATTGGATCGTAAAATTGAGTTCCCACATCCAACTGAGGAAGCAAGGGCCCGAATTTTGCAGGTTTTGTGACTAAAACTAGTTTCTCTAGGCTTTTTTTTTCCTCTTCAGTTCCAACATAAATTCTGCTGATATTGTAGATCCACTCTAGAAAAATGAATGTTCATCCTGACGTTAATTTTGAGGAATTGGCTCGGTCAACTGATGATTTCAATGGGGCACAGCTGAAGGCTGTTTGTGTAGAGGCCGGAATGTTAGCTCTTCGCCGTGATGCCACAGAGGTTCCCTCTTTCACTTTTTCATTCTCTCTTTACAACTTAATTCTGCATTCTCACGGACTAGTGGTATAAATGTATCACTGTTAGCGATAACTTTTAGCTACCTGTTTCATCTTCTCCAAGAAAAATTCATGTTATGTGGCTGATGGTTTTGATTAGGTATTTTTGGTTCTTTTTGATTTGTCTTCCACTTGGGTAACCCATGGCACAAGTGGCATTACAATTTAACTCATGCCTTGTGGGCCTGAATTCTAAAACAATTTACTGATGGGACCTGAAACCAGGTGAATCACGAGGACTTTAATGAAGGAATTATCCAAGTGCAAGCAAAGAAGAAAGCAAGTTTAAATTACTATGCATAAGTTGCGTGAGAAGAAGATCGATCTTCTACTGGAGGGCAATGGGCGATGGAGTGTCATTTATATGTAGACAGCCTTCTCAGTTATGATGAAAAGTTCACCATCCTCACATTGTGCCTTTCAAGCACAAAAACCTAGTTGTAATTATGGAAGAAGATAATGCAATGGATGTTTCATTTAGTTGACTCATGCAATTAGTCCTTTTTTATTGTAACAATTCTAACAAAATTACCGAAGGTTATGTTCGATTTCTGAAATCTTGTCATGCACAGGACAGGAGACATCTCTTTTAAATGCTTACGAGATTGACGATATTGCTGCTAAGCCATTTGTTGAAGTTGGAGGTGATGTGCCTCGAGTAGTATTATTAGGTATAAATCAGCCTCATCTTCTCAAACAAGGCAACTACAAGAGCATAGGAGGTGTTATATTAAGAGAGTACTGCCTACTGGTGGCGTGCCTCATTTTTAGGAGATGTATATCAGGTAGTCTCAAGGCAACAAACAAAGGGCCTCACCAAGAATCAACGTCATGCACCTAATGTGGGTTACACCCCCTTTATGGTCCTATTTGAGATTTTGCTATTAGCTAGCTTAAGATTTTTGAAGGGCATCTAGTCTGGCATCATGTTATGAACCTTCAAAGATCCTCGGGTTCCAATCTCCAAGTGATAAATCGTAATAAAAAATACATAAATGAATCAGTAACTTCTAAGAAGCCAAGAAACGCCATGGCCAATGCTTCTTATTCTTCTATTTGCAGAAAATTAATGTCACTTGAAGTAATTAGATCGACGGCCATTACGGCTGTATGAAACAATCTTAAAGGTGTGGAAGTCCATGTAGTGGATAAAGGCATCTCACAATGGTTGGATTAGATCAACATTAACGCCTCAGTATCGCTTCTTGACAATTTACAATTTCTCCACAGGAAAGCCAACAACAGGTGGAATTTCTGATGCCAAGGACCGAAGTTCCTTAACCTCCTCACTTGTTAGTCTCCATCCAAGTGCACCTGCAAATTCTTTGGCCTGTTCTGCATTCTTAGCTCCTGGAATTGGAACAACATTTTCCTGTGCTATCAGCCAGTTCAGGGCTACCTGCATTACAAAAGCATTCACAACTTACTTTTGCTAAGTTGCTTCAGAAAGCATTGATGTAACAAGCACTTGACAATATTAACTGCAAGCATGCTAGATGAAGCCTAAGAGAAGAATAAAACCTGCGTAGTAGTTTTTCCATAGTTCTCCCCTAGCTCCTTAATCCTGTTTATCAGAGGCTGAAGCTGTAGAGCACACGCATAGTTAGGAAAGTAGAGTTCTATAGACTCTTACAACTTGAGTTTATCCTACCTTAGTCAAAAATTCAGGAGTATATATCCGGCCTCGAGGGCCTGTAGGTGGATTTCCTGGTGTATACTTTCCTGTGAGAGCACCTGTACAAGTACAAAGGAAGTTTAGGGCACAATTTATCAGCTCCACAGCATAGAAACAACAATTAGAAAGATAATACACCAAGCTCCCCATGACCCTGTATTGTGGAGAAGGTGTATCAAGTGCAACTAAGCAGCTAGTTCCATAAACAACATATGAAGTTATGTGTCTTGCCCCTTTATGCTTAGCTAGAAACAACTATGCTGAATACTTCCATATTTAAGACATACTTAAGCTCTACTTGAACATGAATCATCTCACGAAACATCTTTTGACAGACCTGAATAATAAAATTACCAGGGACAGATACTTTAAACTATTATATAATGCCATAAAATTTTTCAATGTCATATAATCAGCCGCATAGTGTTGCTTACCAGCAAGTAAGACCAGTGTAAACTTCCTAAAAATTCTCAAAACTAGACATGGAACACTTTCATTGCAAGTCCATGGATGGAAAACATGGAATTGACAAAAAGGGAGGAGAATTTCCACTTTGGAATACCTCTGATGGCACAAGACAGAAGAAAGAGAAAGAAAGACCTACTTGTAGCATGTTAGAAGTTAAAATAGGCTGGTTACACTTAAATACTGAACTTCAGGACCCCATGTTAGAGCACCACAGTTTTACACATGTACAAGAAAATCACTACTTTTGACAGGAATTCCTTAATATTAAAATTTGTAACTGCAGAGATGTTAGAGCATGAAAAAATTACTAATAAGGATTTCACCTTGAGCAATTGGAGAATAGGCAATCAAAGTGATACCAAGCTCATCACAAGCTGCCTTCACACCATTCTCCTCTGGCGCCCTATATATGAGGCTATAATTTACTTGGTTTGAAGCAAGTGGGATGCCTCTCTTTTTAAGCTTTTCATATGCATCACGAAGCCGACTCTCTATGTTGAAGAGGAATCCAAGTCAATATATGAAACTGACATTGTGTTTGAAGGTTTCTCTTTTTCTTTTACTCATCCCTATATTTTGATTTTTGCAACTAGTACAATGAGAATTACCGCTGTAGTTTGAAACACCAACAGCTTTTACTAGGCCCTTCTCGACAGCATCCCCAAGACCATCAATATACCCTGAAAGTGAACCCTCAATGAACCAAAGCTTCAATGCAATCTGAATTGATTGAGATCAACAAATTGAAAATTGATTTTATCAGTTCCATGCATCCATTCCCAGGTAAAAGAAGGTTGCAAGAAATGAACCACCTTCATTTCCCCATACCCCAGGCCTGTAGACCAGCACAAAAAGTTTGTGAGTAAATCGTCCTCTGCAAAATCAGCTAGGAGCATCTCATAAGCTGGTAAAGTGCATACCAGTGGAGTTGATAGAGATCTACTGAAGAGAGTCCAAGACGACAGAGAGAATCCTTAAGGGCAGTAAGAACACTCTGACGTCCCAGCCTCCATGGCAAAGCTGCAAATTTAGTTGCAACAGCGACCTCTACTTCCGGATCTTTTTCTTTCCTTTCCTTGATGAATCTTCAAGAAACAATTAAATTACATAACAAAGAAAAGAAAAGAAACTTATAATCAAATTTACAATATTCTTTACTATATGCCATAAACACGAAAAGTTTTGAGAACATACTGGCCCAGAAGAGTTTCGGAGTTTATGGCACCTAATGAGAACTGTAAACAGTTGAGAATGGAAGTGTTTTAGTGACACTTTGATGTTGCTCTATGAGAAACAGATGTGAAGGAAACATAGCTTCAATTTCTCACCCTAGATCCATAAACTTCAGCTGTGTCGATGAAGGTTATGCCACAATCAATACTGGTATCAAAAGCAGCCTTGGCAGCCTTCATTTTCCTGTCTGACATTATTGTCAAAAATAGGGATTTTTAGTATGCACCAATAGAGTTAGAGAAAAAGAAGACAAAGACACAAAGGAAAGAACACAAAGTAACATGTAGCTTCATTTGCAGATGAGAGACAGGGGAAAGAACAAAAAGTAATACTGTAGCTTCAGTTGTAGCCGCAAAAAAAAACTAAATCTGCTATGTAAGAAATCGTATGAAAATTGAATAATCGAAATTTTCACGTTCAGAGCTAACATGATTAAAAATAAATTGGATGTACAACCATCCTATATACAGAACTAACCACAAACATGGAATAAACTGTTTTGGAGTATTAACTCCGTGGAGAAGGCTTCCAAAATTAGTAGTTCATGCACGCATAACCTAAGAACTTAATTTACACTTTGAGGACTTGTCCATCCCTAATTTGCTATCACATACGAAATTGAAAACCTCCGAAGCTTACCATCCCAGTCAAAGTTGTTCCAGTAGCTAGTATCACCCCAGGACCAAGCTCCAATTCCAATCTTGGTCACCTTCAGATCAGACCCTCCTAACTTAACCTTGTCCTCCACAGTTTTCGCAGGAGCAATATCTTCAGAAGCAATAGCTTTAACTCTCTGAAATCTACTCCTCTGGCTGAACACACAGAAACATGCATTGCTAACATGCAAAGCCATGTTGGGTCGTTCTTAGTTGTTGATTGATCTAATGTATCAAATATCAAAGCCCAAATGAGGATATAGAAAATTTTCACCTTATTGCGTAATATGGTTGCAAAGTGGAAGGAGGAAAGAAAATGGTGTACACAAAGTGAACGTGAAGCAGAGAGACAGGATATGTTGTAGAAACACATGGACGAAGAGGACACGGTCTTAAATTGTTACACGCAGGATGTGCACTTAACCATTCAAGTGTCGGATTTTACACGAGTGCGTTTGTCAGTTATGAAACGTCCGTAACGCCGTTGTTTTTAATTTATGGGATCATAAGAAAAAAAAAAAAGCTAAAAAAGGTGCTACCTTTCGATTCATAATTTTTATATCAGATGGTAAATTTATAAACGGGAAACTGAAATAGAACAATTTTTTTCCGTACAATTCAACGATACCCTAACAGCAACTCATTAGCCCTAACAGTCACATTCCTCCTCAGCTCGCGCAAGGCCATAACATAGGCCTTCAGCTCCTCATGCCCCATCTCTTCAACACTGTCATTATCCCACCAAAACTCTCCATGCAAATCAGTCTCATGACTCAGCCTATTCCACTCTTCAATCATTCCCAATCTGATCTTCTCATCCTTCAGTTGCTTCAAAGCATCTTCGTACTCCTTATTCCACTTTTCGACTTCTGGGTTATTACTGCTTGTTAATACCTCCAAGTGTCTGCTGGAGTAAGAGTTCTGGTTATCCAAGTAAGTATCGAGAATGGAGTCTACATTGGGATGACCAAAAGAAAAAGCTTTTTCACCGGGAGAGAAGGCTATAATGGCCACCTCTGCACCACATAAAAGACTGAGCTCGCTTGCTTTCTTGACCAAACCAGCCCGGCGCTTTGAGAAGGTCACTTGTCGGGTGCTTTCCTTTTCTATTCGCTTAATCTCAATCTTTTGTCTACCTTTGGTTTTCTTCTCCAGTTTCTGTCGTATAATCATGTTGTCCATGATCAACCAGAGAGAATATGAGAGTTCAGAACTAATGGTGATCTTGCATGCATATGCGTCTATATATAAACTTCTTAGTGACACATGGTTCTCGTAAAGAATCTGGACTGTACGATTTGCTCCTTTTTTCTGTACTTTTTATTTTTATTTTTGTTTTTTCTGTCGAGTTTTTTTTATATACATTTAGCTTTGTATTAGTTAAGACACATCATAATGTAGAATCGCTAACTTTATGATTTGATAAAATGTTAATGATGGAAGGAATCATTTACAATCCACAACTACACAAATAGTCCGGAGATTGATATTAACTTTATGATTAGAGAGGATTTGATTGATGAGAGGATAGTGGGAAATTAAAAACAAAATAACTACACAATAGTCCACAATTAATAGTATTAACAAAAATTAAGTCAAACTATAAATATAATCTTAAGATCCTACATATCTACAAGATACCGCTATCTAAATTAAACCTGATTATGATCAAATCATAATATTATGAGATATGCGTATGTTTGACCACAAAATCCCATTACAGGGATTCAATGCACCTATCCTGATGATATCTCAACTTAAGTTTACAGGCCATAATAGCATTACACGGTCAAGTTTCTTACCATATATAACTATTTCTTATATCAAGTCACAGTACTAGGTGACAAATTTCAGACACTGTGTATTATCATGAACAACCTGGCAACGACTTGAACAAAATCGCATCCCGCACCTGACACATGTATAGTTGGAAGCAAATCCACAAACAGTACAGAAATGTCGGCGGCAGGTAGA
>JANZLC010000009.1:1061478-1077402 GCA_026413385.1 Erythroxylum gracilipes
ATTAGAGAGAAAAGGTAAAAGCGATAATGTTCTCCTTACCGTGAGCAATAATGTTCGCAAAATCACAACTGGCTCGACAGAAAATGACGCAAGGGCGCAAGGCAGAGAACAGAGAGAGAAGAATAGAAGTTAGAACTTAGAAGAAGGAAATGACGTTCTGCCGCAGTGGAGCAGAAGAGTAAACCAGTGGAGAAGAAGGAAGAGTAAACCAGTGGAGAAGAAGAAGAAGGAAATTAACTTCTGCGATTCGATTTGGGAGAAAGGTAAAAGCGATAGAGAGGCAATGAGAGAGCAAATGCCGAGAGAGGGGAGGGAAGAGTTACTAGGGCAAGAAACATTTCGGGTAATCGGCTAACACAAATTTTTTTTTTTGGAGTTATATGACCCAAACCGAAAATATTTCAAGTAATACCTGGCTCGATCCGATTTTTTCAAATTTTAGTATTTTAGTATTCGAATTAATTCAGACTGGGTTAAATAATCGGATCGGCTCAAATAATGCTCACTCCTACTCAAAAACAAGCTTAGCTCGGCTTGGAGTGGAAGAAAACTAATTACAAGCGTAATGTAAATTTCACCTTAAAATGGCGGCCCAATTAAAAGCCCAATCCGTTTTAATTTTTTCAATTTTAAAATAAATTTTCAAGCCAAAAGCCCAAGCTTATTTGTCATGACTAGAATGAATTCATAATTGTATGGCTAACCAACAATAATTAATGATTCAAGTTTTTTAATAATTTTTCTTTAAAATATTAGAACGAATAATAAAACTTTCTCTAAACTCTATAAAATATTTTTAAAATTATATAAATCTAGATGTTCATTTTCTATTTTCGTATTACTACATTTTCTTTAATTTTAAAAGGCATTATTTTTATTTTAGATAATTATTTTGTTCATTATATTCAACAAAATTTATCTTTTGATTGAAAAATAACATTTATCATTTATTGATTAGAAAACCGTAAGAAATTATTGTCTCAATTACTTGGGTCAACAAAGTTGAAGTATTAGACTTTAAAATTGATATTAAATTTGTATTTTTGAAGTAATAAATATTTTCCTTTAAAGTCTATGAAATTTAAGAAGTTGAAGTACTACCAATGTTGCGAATACGGTATTGGCTCTCGTATCAGATTGGGTTCTGGTACGATATTGTACGCGTACCAATAAATGTCGAATACTATTTCGGATAATTTTTAAATTTATGAGATAGTCCCTGAATTTTTTAAGAATTACAAAATAGTTCATTATTATCACTATATACTTTATAAGTTTACATCAATCATGTCTCCAAAAATTATAATAATAAATGATAATTACAATTAATATAAAATAATAATAATTTTCAAATATTTCACATATAAATAATAATTATAATTAATATTAAAAAGACAGTTATTATCATACAAATATAAAAATTAAGAACAATACAAAATATTTAAAATATTACAATTTTATCATATAATAAATAATAATTACATCAAAACATCAAATAAAAATAACAATAAATATCCTTAACTCTCAAATTATTATAATTTACAAGAGTTTGTTACAACTTTCTTTATTATAACTCTCAAATTATTATAATAAAATCAAGTGATATTTTATAATTAAGTATCAGTGGATACTATCTTTATTTCAAAGAGAGAAAAGAAAAAGATAGAGAATAAAAAAGTAAAAGCAATCTGTTCAAATCACTTTAGTCACGGAGGACCTCTATAATCTTTTCTCTTTCGCTTTTCGTTTCAAATAGGAAAAGCTAGAGTGAACTCGAAACAGTTTGCAACTGTAACTTTTTTTCAAAGTATGGAATCATGTGTTATGGTCAATAAATTCAACATGGTTCATCATTTTCGTGGAAGGAGCAATTCTGCGGGCCACTAATAAAATTCCACATTCATATATTGCTTGTAGCCATTGTTGGGGACACTTAAATAATAATATAAAAAGGGCCGAATACCCTAAGTACAATCTCAATCCAATTTCAACCAAATCTACAACTACCAACTCCTCCAATCCTTTTGGGGTTGCCATACAGGAAAAAGAAAAGTGCAAATATAAGTGAGACTACCTAAACATGAGAAATCACACAAGATTGAGTTGCAAAACTCGTCATAACTTAGGCTTAAGTTTAAACTTTTCTCAAAGCCTTTCATCCTTTTCTAAATAACTTGATTTTTGTTTTTTTTTTGTTTTTAACTATGACGACTATGTATTAATTTATGGCAAGTCCACAATACCCTGTTGCTTATCATACTCCTCCATGGTGTTGAACTCGTAAGGGTGCTCATTGGACCCAAAGTAGTTGCCTTGGTATTGAGTATTCTCGTTCACTTGAGCATAGTAGTTCGTGTCCTTTTGCCCGTTCTCATACACATTGGTGTTGTAATTGTCGGTGAAGCCATTGTTGGAGCTTTGACTCCCTGTCTCATACTGAGAAGAAGCAAGACGGTAGCCATTGTTATGTTGGTCGCGAGAGTAGCCATTAACTTGGTTCTGCATACTTTCCGTCCCAGGATAGTCCTTCTTATTCTTCACATCGAAGTAGTACTTGCCATTCTCCAAGTACCTGGTGTCACTAATCCCTTTCTTCTCTTGATTCTCGTATAATTCGTTGTTGTTGTAGTTAGTGGTGGTGAAGCCATTATTGTTAAAGGATTCACTGTCATGCTCTCCATCCAAAAACTCATCATTTTCATCGCCGGCGGTGGTGGTGGACTTCTTTGGCACTACGAGGCCAGAACCAGGACCAAAAGGGCCGTACCCAGATTGAGTACTGAGCTTGGAGACCGGGGCAGGAGCTGGTGCTAG
This sequence comes from Erythroxylum gracilipes, assembly GCA_026413385.1. Lineage (NCBI taxonomy): Eukaryota > Viridiplantae > Streptophyta > Magnoliopsida > Malpighiales > Erythroxylaceae > Erythroxylum > Erythroxylum gracilipes. The sequence goes on from JANZLC010000009.1 coordinate 1,064,293, forward strand.
TGTAGGACTTGACGCAGGTACTTCTAATTGTGGGACTTGGGACTCAACTTTCTTGTGAGTGTTGAAATGAGTGAACTTGCTAAAGAACATACTGTCTCTAGCTTGGATTTGGGAGGCTATGGACAGAAGCTGAAGGAAGAAGAAAATGAAGGAAGCCATTTGGAAAGGAAAAGATGTGAAAATTTGCTTCTGCATGCATTGTGTGATAGGGTGGCTAATATAGAAGATGGGCCGAATAATTATGCGTGAATTGAGGAAAGGGCAAATGGTGGGGCAGAAAAATAACGCATATAGTGCATGCTGCATGTGGTCTGTTTTCTAAAAGAAGTCAAAAGTAACATTTCATTTAACCTTTTCATCCCATCAACTGAGGTTGTTGCTTTAGCTCAATTTAATTAATTTTATATATTTATTTATATATTTTTGCAAAGAGAATTTTTTTTTTTTTGCAATTGAAACTTGCACAAACTTACTCTAATTTATACTAAATAATAAGTGAGTGATAATATTTAAACTCACGACTATTTGATTACAAAAGTTTTAATATCATATTAAGTAACTATTTTACTATAATAATTTAAATTATTGTATAAGACTAACTTAATTAGTTTTATATATTCCGTAATATTTTGAAACTAAACATAAACAATTCATTTACCCTTAACCATAACAAGCTTGAGTAAAACCCACACGGGTAGCCTAGTTGATTTTTTGGGAGGGTAACTGAGTCCAAAGTCTCTGGCTCGAATCTCGGCAGCGATAATGTGGGGGTTTCTTCAGTGGAGGGACCCCTTGTACACACTAAGTACAGGACCGCCTCTCTAAAAAATTGGCTGAAATTAAACCGCGTTTCAATCTCTTAGCGATAATCAGGTATGCGACTGGAGGCTCTTAGAATTGAGATTCAACCTTTTGAGTCCTTGAGTAAAACACAAGGATGGATGTAGGACAATTACAGTTGAATCAAAGGCCCCGCCAATTGTGATGATTTGCAATGCAGGGTAGTTGAGTTAGTTGGGCATCTTTCTATCTAACAGATAAGAAACATCTGACCCCACCCCCGACACTACGCTCTCCATTATGTCTTTAGCCCTTTCCATATTCTCTCAATGCTCTACGCCTTAATTCAAAATTGGCTCTTTTGACTTTTTCCGCTTTCCTTTTGTTCTTTTGTCTTTAATGTTCTTTCTAATTATGATTTTTTTTACTGTACTACCAATAACAGATCACCATGCTCTTTCAACGCCTGCATTTGTTGAAATTGAATTTGCCGTCAGCTTGAGTTCAGTTATCATTTTCTCTCCATTATGCACAAATTAATTGTAGTTATAACTATAATTGCACTAGCTGTTCATATAATTTTGAATTTTACAAAGGAATTAAGTAATTTGGTTCCGTCTTACATTTAACTCGAGTCTTGGATAAATCAGTGGTATCAGAGCTCAAGTATGAGCCTAAGATTTAGCCCTATGTCGTGGGTTCGCTCATGGTTATTCTTGTCGGAATCAGGAGGACTCCACCTAACAAGCGGATGTGTAGTAAATTTAAGTAATTTAGTTCCGTCCTACCTTCAACTCAAGTTTTGAGTAGATATTTTTACTTAAAAGATAATTATTTACTTATTAAATAAATTGTTTATCACTTCTTTCAAAACAAATAAAATTAAACAGCAGTTCTAAAATGGACAATAATATATTAGGAAAAAGACTTAATTTTCATAATTTGAAAACAAAAAATTGTTTTTAGGGTTAAATTCAAATATTAAACAGTTTTTTGAAAAGCAAGAGAATTATGTGATATCAGCTATTCTTTTAATTGACGAAAGCTGTAGTTGTCATGTGATATACTGATTTATGACCTAGTTGAGTGTAACATGGATAAAAATGATGCTTAGTTTAAGGGCACCGAGAAATTGACATATTTTTTAAAACAAAAAAATAATGTCAAAAAAAGAAAATATTTAATTATCTATTTTATCCCGGTTCCAATTATTTCTCTTTTGGCGACTTAAACTTGTAAACATTTAGCTAATTAATGAAAATTTACCTTCATTTGGTTTATGATAAATGCCTGAAATTAATAAAAAGTAAATATCAAAGTTAAATGTTACAAAATAAAATTAATGAAATCTTAAAACAATTTTTTTCAAGTTTAAACCTTTTTTTTAACGAAGGAACCAACAACCGCTATCCTTAAGATGCGCACTGGATAAACCTCTGAATTCACGCAATAATTTGCAAATCACGTCAGTTAGATACTTTGCACTAGGTAAATCCTATACGTCAGGTTCGATTGATAGAGTGTAAGTAAGGAGGATTGAACACAAGACTTTTTATCCTCATGCTCCTCCACTCAACCAACTCGACTACCCCAAAAGCTTAAATCTATTTATTACTAGGCATCGTATCTTTTAATATTTCCTATTGAATAAGAGATTTACCCCGCTTCATACCTTATTTTTTAACCTGAAAAAGGAGATAAAACCTTTTGATGTGTGATATATTTGATAATAAAGTTAAAAATATGTGAAAGATTTACATGAAAAATTAAACTTAAAATAAGTTTAGGAGAAGAAAAAAACCCAAAAGAACAACAATCACTATCAATGCTTTAATTATGTCCATTTGGCAAACAAATGGACCACGCTGAGATGTCAGCCTAAATCCTTTTCATTTGAACTGTAGACAGCCAGGAACTCCAAGGATGGATGTTTCCATTTTTTTAAGAAATTAATTTTTTTCAACTATATACTGCAAAAAAAAAACACTAAACAAATTAAACTGTATATCCATGTTCGATAGATACACTGCATTATGAATGGCGCTGCTCACATTTTTACTCGAGCATCCATTTAATTGTTACTACTGTGTATTTGGGAAACTATTTCGATAATTCTCCACTCTCATTATCATTAATACAAGTGTGCGATCTTCTACTTTTTTTAAAAAGGATAATTAATTGCACAAAACCAGAATTATATGATCATCCCTGCAGCTTACTTCCTAGTTAAGGTCAAACTGGGATGGTTGTTTTATACTTTGAAGCTCTAACCCAAATGCTGAGAAAGGATTCGGTGTCAGTACAATGTTGCCTGTGACGACTGTGTGTTTTTTTGCTCTTAAATTTTAAGACGTAATGAAGATGTCCCGGACGGAGACAACATTAATGTACTTAACGTTTAGCAAGCACTCCGGTCCAAAGACCGTTCAGTAAAATGCAGTAATAATGATTTTAACCCTTAAAATAGTTTGTCGACAAAGATTTCAACCATGACATTACGTTGCAGATTGTACGAACTATAAAAAAAAAGTCTAAGACAAAATCAATTAGATCCAAATTAAACTATTAAGTTCATCAATATGAGATCATTTAAATTTCAATGGAAAAAATACGTGTAGTGCCAAAATAAAAAAATAGTAAAAAATAATAACTTTAATATAAGAAGAGGACAATATTCTTTGTTCACTAATTTAACTAAGTGCAAAAATAGCATTTTTTATTCACTACAAAAAAATGAAAACTTAAATATAAAAAGAGAGTAATATTCTTTGTTTGCATATAATTTATTACAATCAACAGGATATTAGGGAGGTTTTAAAGAAAATCTCTTGATTAACAAATAACCTATTGGAGAATTTTTAAAAGAATTTTGAATCAAGTTTTTCTAAAGAAAAGAATTTTAATTTTTGAAGGAATTTGGAGGGTTTAAAAATTAAGTTTAGATTATTTGGTGAATAAAAACTATTTTTCACTATATATTGACTAGACCATTTAGTGTTTATTGATTGTATTTGTAAGGCCCCAATATATACCTTAGAATTATTATAGCATTTCTAGGGTGTATTAAGAAGTGAAAATAACAAATTAAGTACATCTAAGTATAATAAGAGACATAATGGTATTTAAAAAGACATGGGTAAATGGATAATTTGTCCACTTCGGCATGGACATACATATTTAGATGTGAAATATGTATGGAAATTTTTGATATGTTTACTTGGTTTGTGAATGCGATGTAAGGGAAATTGTTGGTTAAATTGGATGTATTTTTGTATTGCTGTTACATGATAAGACTGAAGTTACTTAATTTTTGATTTGTACCTTGCTAAATGTATAGGTTCCACTAAATAAACATCTGTAATTTGGCCATATCTTGGTCTGTAGACCTCCAAATTGGAGATTAAACTAGAGACATAAGTCTAAAACTTTCATGAAGGAACCAAAATTTGATTTTGCCTCTAACAATTTTGAATTCTGTTTTGAAGTTGAGTTCTGGCTATTGTTCTTCATCTTGAATAACCTGTAATTTTTGGGGTATAACTCCCGATGTAATTAACCAAATTGTAAAAAAATTATTCCATTAGAAAATTAAAACATAGGGGAATGAAATTAATTGATAAGATTGTAGGCCAATGTGGGAAGTAAAGGAAGAAGAAGAACTAATATGCAAATTTTCTAAAGCATGTGTGTCTAATAGGAATTAAGCATATGTGTGAGACTTGAAAGTTTTGGAATGGGCATATGGAAAGTGGAGATACAAAATATTTTGGGGTTCTAAGTTCAGATTTTTGTCCTCTTCATTTCACCTTCTTCATCCCATCATTGTTTATGTAAGAAATCAAGTCAATCTTAGGTAGAAATCAAGGTAAAAGTTAGGGATTTACTTTTTACCTTTATCTCTTCTCTAGAAGAGACTCTAATGTAATTCTAGCTTTATGGCATTAGAAATTGAGATAAAAAATGGTGACCTAATGTTGTCTCTGTTTTGAAGTAGCTTGTGATATGTGGTCTATATCTTATGATTTAGAAGTACAAACGGTCTGGTCTGCTTTTTATTCTATAGAAACTAGAGATATAGGGAAAAAATGCCTTGAAGACTTAAATAATTCAAACTTTTTTCTATATGCATATTAAGTAACAACTGGAGTCTATCATATGATTTGTTTCTGACCGGTTGCTTATTTTTAGACCACCGTGGGCTTGACCCAAATTACACTATTTTGAGTTTGTTTTATTTTATAATTTTTACAGAATCTTATTCGAACATTTTTGAATGTGTATAAAACTTTTTCAAACACCTAGAAATAAAAGAAATAGAACTTACCATAGGTGAATTAGGTAATTGAATATTGAAATTTAGGATTGAGCATAATGCATTCCAAAGAAAACTTACATGTACATAAATGATTTATTTGCATTTTATTGCTCATATGTGTATAGTATGATTATACAAGTGTGATTTTGATATCCTTCTAATAGTGGTAAGCCATGACTTGCTTGTATGAATGCAAATGCATATTTTATGACTTGAAATGTATATCATATGATTTGTTAATTTATGAATTGTTAAATTTGCAAATACTTAAAAGAAATGTTATAGTGTCTGGCTTGTCTTGGTAATGGATAGATAGGTATGCCTATAGGCATACAACACAGCTACTACAGTTTTGACATCAATGGTGTATTCATTTTGAGACTGTAGTATCTCCACACTTCGATACGTTCAGTTATCCATAGTTCGATGCCTTCGAATATCCACAATTCAATGCCTTCGAATATTCACAGTTTGATCATTTCGTGTATCCACATTTTTTATATCTTCAGATATCCACATTTTAAATTTAATTTGTGTTAAATTAAAAATACAAATTTAAAGAATTAAAAAAGAAATTAATGATGTAATGCAATTGTAATTACATTAAATAGCTCATCACAAACTATAGCATAGACATTGGAAACGGTATTTCATTCATTATAATTTAATAAAATATAATATATAGAATTAACTTATAAATAACATCATTCAATTTAAAGAATGTCTTAAATTTGTGTTATATCTAACTTTTTTATAAGATAAAAAATTTAAGAGTAAGATATATATTTATAAAAAATATTGTTTAATTTGAAAAATATTAATAAGTGTATTGAGAAGGGATAAGTTGCGTTTATTTTTTCTTATTTGTAAATTAATTAATAAATTCTCTAATATAATAAATGATTATTACAAATTCACATATGAAATTACAAAGAAATCATAATAATAAATAAAAGAAAGTAGTGAAAGAGTGACAAATTTGATTCATATCGATTCAACAAAATAACCATTGGCCTAAGTTCACTATCCAAACTCCGAGTAAAAATTTACCATCTTCTTCTTTCAATGGGTGAGGAACAACTCTCCATATAATATCTTTTTTACAATAGACAAAAAGGAAAATTATTAATCTTTTTGCTTTGCTATATATGAAAAATAATCCCTTGCAAATCTTATTTAAGGTAAAGAGTAGCCCTCACAAAGTGTATCCAAATCAAATTATCCATGTACAATATGTATACAACTGAAAACTCCTTTTATTCACACCAATGAATAATGACTCAGTATGTACTATATAACACATATATGTAATCTCTAGCCTATTAAGGCTTTTAATGAAAATCTAGTATGCATAACTAACTTTCTACAACTCATATAAGACATGTTTATACAACAAAAAAACCTAAAAAAATCATTATAAATTAAAAAAACCATCAATAGCCAATAACAATGACATTGGTCATCCAAAATGGCATATTAGAAATACTAATTAACCAATATATCAATCCATCTAACATACAAACTCATGGTATATAATTGTTCACATCTTTTGATACACTAGTCGACCAAACTTAAAACATTTATCGATCAATGTCTCTAGAGACATCCCATTAGTTGACCCCACCTACACATTGGTCAACTAGTGTGTCTAATATAGTATATTAGTCACTCACATTTACTCATTGGTCAACCAATGTGTCTAAAAAGATGTTCTGAAAAACTTTTCAAGTTCTTTCAAAGATGAATCTATATTCTAATTTTTACTAAAACTTGATCTAAAATCATTTTAAATATTCTCCAAAGAGTATTTTAAAGATCATGATTTCTAATCAAAACAATTTTTTATTATGAAAGTTATTATTTCCTAATGGTACCCTAGAGGAGGTGGGTGAATTAGTTATTTATAAAATCAAATGAAATTTTCTAATCGATGTACCCATTTAGCAACAATTAATATAAATAAAGATGAAGAAATAACTTAACATAAATCATTCAAACAATTGAACAAAAATTTAAAGAGAATAGGGAAGAGAGAATACAAACCAATTTATAGTGACTTGATAAATAACCTTTACATACATCCACTCTCGATAGTCTATTTAGAATTCTACTATAGTTCTTCTTCTAAGGTGAAGAATAACCTTTGTACCTCGACAAAGAAGAACCTTATAAAATATATTTTCAAGATAAAGAAGAAACTTAATATCACTTAAAACAACCCGAAATACAATAAACAAGAACCTTAGTGAAAGCTTACAACTCAAGGTTGCTCACTTTATCACTTTGATAATATTAAAATGGCTTACTCACTCAAAATAAGATAATGAATGCTTAAATGATTGGAAAACACTCAGAGATATATGTAAAAGACACCCAAACACTTCTTAATGTAAGAATGAATGAGAATACATGTATTTATATTGATTTGGGACCCTTACTAGCTGTTGGAACCAAAAAGTAAATGGCTAGTTGCAGAGTTGGTTGACTAGTGTAGCATATTGGTCGACTAGTATGTATTGAATGTATAAATTTACTAGTTGTTAAGACATTTGTTAATCACTAGGATATATTAGTCAACTAATGTGTCCTCTAGAGGCATATTGGTTGACTACAAAATGATATTGGTCAATCGATACTCAACAAACACTCATTTTATAATTTTAACCTACGTTAGTAGACTACTAAGCCATATTACTTGACCAATATGCATTTAGTTCTCAAAGTTTGCTATCCATTACACATTTTTCAACCACTAACCATACTAGTCAACTAATGTGTCCTTTAAAAGACATAGGTCCACCATATCACCATATTAGTTGACCAATATGTCAACAAACTCACTTGTTATATATTTAACTTACATTGGTTGACCATATATTTAACTTACATTGGTTAACCACTAACCTATATCGGTCGACTGATCCCCTTAAAAAATTTGATTTTAACAATTTCAAATGCTCAAACTTGATTTGTTTAATAAAATTACAACAACAAGAAATTCTAAAATATACATAAGGAGTGTTTAAAATATTAAGAGGCTTTTATCTAAAAAATAAAAGATTTAACACCTTTTGATGAATGAAAAGACTAATGCATTAAAGTTATAGGAAACATATATATACATGGCAAACCTTTAAGATCTCTAAAGTGATTAAATGATATTACAATTAATATTAAAAAATATAAAGTGACCTTTATGTACTTTGACATTATTTTATTTTTTACTTAATTTCACTTTGATGGTCGCAAACTTTAACTTCATGAACTATCTTCTTAAGTTTATGGCTACATCTTGTTCTTATGTTGTTTCTCATCAAAATAATAAACTAATAATAACTATGTCTTTTTATCATCAAAATGTTGATTGGAACCTCCCTCGATTTAACAAAAAGATTTATGTATTATATCCTATAAGCATTTGATTATATAATAATTGAGTCCTTAATTCATTAAAACAACTAACATAAGGTTATAAGGGAGATTTATAATGATTTAGTTAAGTCTTGATATGCTTAATTCCTTTTGTTCTTTTTTTCACTTGAATAGTACATATGCTCCATTTTGCTTATTTTTTCTCCATTTATTGATTGTTAATTTATTCAATTAACTCCTGTGCTCACTTTTTTCTTCTACTAAACTTCATCATTTACAGATTGATTAATTCTATTATAATATAGTAACTAATATCACCAAATTCACTAAAAGGAATATGTTTAATTATTATCAAAACTATAGGGTTAAGACTTCATTAGTTAATAATCTCTCCCTTTGTGATGATAAAATATTTAATGATATTAAAGAAAATCATTGATATTGAATAAACTTTCCTTATATTAAAGCAATACATAATGTATGTTGCTCCTTTATTAACGAATCATGAATGATTTCATTTTAAATAATTGTTGGAGATCCCATTGATATTTCTCATTTGATATGTACAGAGGTGACACAAATTATTGGTATTTGGAGCCATTTGATGTTGACCTACAAGGTAAAAAAAAATTAAAGTATACTAGGTACCTACATAAACTTAGATCTTCAAGAGTTAGTTATTAAATCTATTTCAACCCGTATTCTTTTAGGTATACTTAACAAACATTATCTTAAAAAGCAATTTCTATAGATATTTTCATAATCACCGTAAAATGGCTTCTTATATGATGATAATTGAAAGTGTTAGTGTCAAATGAGAAAAACTCACAAATTGTAGCTTATATACAATTTAGGTCTTAATTGGAAATGTGTAAGGTATGAAGCTCTCTTTTGGATATGTAGGGAACTAGGAGCTTTCCTTATATAATGGTAAGGCCTAAAAAAAGATTTAGCATGTGGTATGCTCTTTCTATGAAAATATGATCTATGATGATTTTGAGAAAATGTCATGCTTCTTTGTTTCTCATAGGACATATTATTATAATAAACTTGTTTCATGTTATTTTGAAGATAAATAGAAATATACGAATAAGAAGAATATTGCATACTCTTTTAGTGTGATATTGCATGAAATTTGTGTCTATTTTTATATTGTGAACCATTTTTCTATGTTTAAAATGTGAATCAAAGTATGAAATTTCTTTTTACCTTGAGACCTAGAAGATGATGCATGAGTATTAAAGTTTTTATTTCTAAAATTGAATGTTATATACTCAATGGACAACTTAGTCCATCATTATAAACATGATTTCCCTTTACGATTATCTTGTTATTATATGGTACATTTCTATAAATATACCAAATTCTATACCTATCATTGGAGCATTTTTTTTAGCTAAAAATATGCTATTTAATTTTTTACTATGCGTAGTGAATCTAGATAATGATTCTTTAACAACATTGATCTCTTTCTTCAATGTCTCATTCTCATGTAATAATTAATGCTTATTTTCATTGAAAAAAAACCATACTTTTAGGTTCTATTATGTCATATACATTAGATTTTAGTTTTCATTTCTCATCCATGCATGCATCTAAGAGTTTTTGTTGGACCCCGTTTCCGAAGTCCAACATTCGGAAGCATAAAAGCATGGAGGACACAAAACCGATAACTTACTAATAAAATTTTGGGGAACTTCCAATTGGAATTTCAGACTGGCTTCTTCAGAATATTTGTTCCTCATTTTCTTACGATCCTAACGCCACTAAAAACGCTCAATTTGGATTAGAAATGAAGAAGTATTGGCCTAAACACTTTCTGCTCTTACAAAACCTAGACTGAAAACTATCACCAATTTCGCTTCAGAAATTGAAAATCTTAGGGGCTGAATTGAAATCTCACTTCTTCATAAAATTTGTAGATACATGTCTCTAGTTTAATTTGAAATAAAAATCAACTTAATTGGAATTATACAGATCAAGATATCTCCAAATTACTGAAGCATGTTCAAAAAATATCCAACTCATAACCTTTTAACCAATCCTCTCATTTTGATTCAATCCATCTTTTTCAATTTAATATCAAAACCTATAAATTTGGTATGGATAGATAGAGGAATGTCTTAAGAATCCAAAGCCTTAAAAATCAGGTCAATCAGAGGTCGAAATAAAAAGTTATGATCAAAAGAGTGGAGGGAGATCGAATCAGAAAAAAAAATTTCGAAAATCGGCCGCGCGTGCGCGGCAGGTGCGCACCCGCACGCAAGCGGGCTATGCTTGCCCTCGCAAGCACATGCGGGCGCCGGCGCCGGCCCCCTTGCTGACCTGACCCCCAACTTCTAATATCCATAACTTTTGACCCAGAACTCCAAAAATTGCAACCTTGGTACCAATGGAAAGATAAAAGAACGTTCTACAACTTTCATGAAGGACTTAAAAACAAATTCAGCCTCTAAAAAAGTCAAAATCCACCTAAAAGTGGCTGTCTGATTCATGTCACCCTAAACAACATCAGAACTTCCAAACCTTATAACTTTTTACTTCCTTGTCCAAAAATTCCATACTTTATATCAATAGGAAGATAGAAAGACAATCTACAACTTTCATTAAGACCTTAAGAACAATTTCTAACTCTATGAGGATCAAAAATTCACTCAAAATTTTTGTCCGAAATTGGCCATTTTGACAGCACCTGCACCAAACTTCAACAACTCACATCTTCCAACTACCACATCCAAAAATAGCACATTATACATCATTGGAAGGCTATGAAATTCCTCTACAACTCTCAAGAAGGCTACTTGATCTCATTCAATCCACATCAGTCCAGAATTTGCCTCAAAGCACAGCATATACAAAACCTACTCTATGAACATATCAGTCCAGAATTTTGCAGCACCTGCACTCAACTTCAACAACTCACATTTTCCAACTACCACATCTAAAAATAGAACATTATACATCATTAGAAAGCTATGAAACTCCTCTACAACTCTCAAGAAGGCTACTTGATCCCATTCAATCCACATCAGCCCAGAATTTGCCTTAAAATACAACACACACAAGCTTATCTTTATGGACATTTACCAAATAATGCAAAGTCATATTTGAAAACAAGCATTGGAAAAACACAATAAAACTCAAATGTCTTTCATTAATATCATAATAGGAGTTCTTACAAAGCTTTAGTGAGCATTTTTAGCCCCAATACATCAAAGTCTCAAAAATTCAAAATACAAAGAAGCTACATGAACAATGAATTTTGCTCCAAAAATGCAACTAAAGCCTTGTTTACAAAAGATAGCTTCAAATTCAAAAACAAACGGGAGTGATGCTTCGACCTTGGTTCAGTCACTCATTTTCTTGCTCATCGCCTGTGGATGAGGAGGAAAGAGAGGGTGTGAGCTCGACGGCTCGTGAGTAACACATTTATAATCAATAACACAAGCCAAAACCTTGAATCATTTATTTCCAAAGCAAACTTTATATTGACAAAAATCATTCCGCATATGTTTTCCAAAACTTACAATTAATAAAGCAATTCACAGAACCAACATAACGATTGCATCAAATTCAAACCAATACAAATCTCATCACATAAGCACATCGGAGATGGTTCGGGTGGATCCAAACAGAACGTATTACACATTTCCACGTAGCGGTCATGTGTGGCCGTGAACTTATGGGAGTCCGTGAGGAGTTCCATGCCACTAGCGGGCAGGCGGAAAAAGCCTAAGACAAGTGCACTTGACTTACTTATGGGACCACCACAAACCCATATAAGCATGCATTTCACATTTTTCACACATATTGGCCAAAATGACACTTTTCTAAGAAGCAATCTTATAATATTGCATTCTTTCTAAAATCACTTTCTTTTACGATTATCGAAACAATTTAAAAACATTCTCAAAATTCATTCCCAAGAAAAAGACACATGGCATATTCTCAAATTTTCCAAAAGAGTAATAAATACATATTTTTAAAGTTGTTGGAAAGCATTTAATTCCATTTATTACAAGTAACTATAGTAGCTCATTTTCTCAACTATGAAGATGTTACCCACCTTAAAATCCTTTGCTTTAGGCTTGCTCCAAATGCCTTTCCTCAAGCTACTCTTGCCTCCCTTGCTCTTCTTCAAAATTTCAAAAACCCAAAACGAAAGAGGTCACAAAAATAGAAAACCTAAGGAAACAAAACATGAAATTTTTCCTAGAACCATCTTACCCATTCTTTTCCTAAGTCATTGGAACCAAATCCCCTTCAAAAATTTCAAAAGAATTTGAAACAACTTACCTAAAAACTTCACCCACGTTTTTGCTCTTTGGCTATAATGGAAGATTAAATCTTCCTCTTTCTCTTTCCTTTTCAAAAAACTCTTAAAATCCAACTTGAAAATCAAGAGAAGATGAAACCTAGCTTTTTCCTTTCTTTCTTCTTTTTTCCTCTCTTCACTGAAACTCCCCTCTTCTTTTCTTCAAAATTTTGTTCCTTCTCTCCCAACCTAAGACTTTGGTTCTTTCTTTCTTTTAATGAAACAAAAATGACCCATTTTCCCCTCCTTATAAGCCTTATACCTTTAAACCTTAAGTGTTCTACCTAAACTACCCCTTATAAACAAACTTACTACCTTAACACTTAAA
>JANZLC010000009.1:1077502-1088343 GCA_026413385.1 Erythroxylum gracilipes
ACTCGATAATCCCTTTCAACACAGCAATTTCATCGTCCTCACTCCACAGCCGTTGAAATAGCTGCTTCTTCGCATCCCCGGACTTCTTACCACCAGCTTCCGAATCCTTCACCTTAGCCCTTTTCGAATCTTTCGTCGGGGTTCGATCAACTTCACTAACCCTCTTCTCCCCAACTGCAGATTTCAAAGTTTTAGATCTGGGTTTGGTGGCCTTGGAAGGCGGGGCCTTCTCCATTGGCTTGGAAGCGACAGGCTTTGTTATCGCGTTTTTGACTTGTAACTCAGACTCCGACACAGACTCAGTCTCGGATTCTGAATCAGAATCGGGTTGTTGGGTGGTGGAATCAGGCTTCTTGGAGGTCTGAGTATGGAATGGAGGAGAAGAGAGTTTGGAGGGCATCCCCTGAGCTTCATCTTCTTGATCGGAAGAATGGTCTTCCTCTTCTTCTTCGTCTTCCTCTTCTTCATCATCTTTTTCTTCATCATCTTCTCCACAAGCCGCGGTCTCCTCCTCTTCGGAGGAGGATGACGCAGACGGTGGGTACTCCATGGGGGTGGGTCTTTTTGGTGTCATTGGAGACTGGAAATTGAGAAAATAGGGCTTCGGTCAAGGTGGAGAGGGCGAAGTGCGGATTCCTAAATTGGGGTTAAAATTTGTGGCATTTTGTTGTGGCAAGGCGAGTAACAGTTTGGATATATGACAAGAGTTGCACCTTGCAGGATTATGCGTCACTTCTTTGCTTTTGTAAATTTTAGTCTTTGCTTTTCAATCTAATTATACGTCACCGCTCATCGTTTCATTTGATTTCTATTGCACACGTTGGCATGGTGATAACAAATGTGACAAATATAGATTATGTCCCTCGGAAACAATGTTGAACTATAAACAAATTCCTTTCCTTGCCAATTCTACGAGAAAAATTAAAGGGTTCGTTTGGTTGACAGAAAAATAAAATAAAGAACTCATTTGGTTCAATTTTTGGAGACTTCAAAAATACTTTTTTTCACAGCAAAAATTATTTTAAAGAAAAAATGAGCGGATTGTAAACTTCAAAAGTACTTTTGAAATAGAAATAATTTTTTTAAAAGTCAAAATATAGCTTTTTTAGAAAGCTAAAATTTGGAACTTTTTAGAAAGGCTCTAAATTTTAGCTTTTTCGAGTAGACCAATTTGCGTCACTTACGTATATATCAAACTTTAGAACGTCTCTTTCGTTTCTTTGGGTTTCTTTGGATGCTTATAAAAATTCTAATAGGAAAGTTGGGTGGATTCTTATTATAGTGTTTGGTATGCAACAGTATTTTAGGAAATATAATTTAATTTTGACTTATGTTTCTAATTATATACTTACAAACCGAATAAAAATTGAAATCGTTAAATAAGGAAAAAAAATGAACCTGAAGAGCAAAAATATTCAAAATCTAAATATCGATCGATACTAGAAATTTTAAAAAATAGAGGAAAATTTCATCCTCCTTCTTATCTCTCCTTCCCCCCTTTTTTTCAAAGTTTTTTTAATTAGTTATTTTATTTATCTCAACTTTTATAACTATTGTGAATTTTTAGTTTTATTTTAAATAATAATAAATATTTTTATTACTAATAATAATTATAAATTAAATAAAACTTACAAAAATTATTTTATTTAAATTTATTTAAATATTTTATATAATATTTATTAATAAATATTTAATTTTAAAAAAATAAATAATTTAAAAATTATTATTTGTAAACTAAAATTTATTTATATATATTTTTAATTATTAAATCAAAATTTATTTAAAATCTATATATTTTAAAGACGTAGATTTGAGAGAGAAGGAAGGGTTAAATTGGCCAGTATAATTTTTAGATTAAATTTCTGAAGAAAATAATCTAAATACCAAAGAGTAAAGACACCTTGTTTAGTTTCCACTTGAAAAAGCTTTTGATCTGGATAGTTTCAATGTGACCTTCGTTCACTTGAAATTTAAATGGGAAAACGGCCCTTGGCCCAATCAAAAAATTATTTAGTAGTGACAATATATTAATGGAGCTGAAAAAGTCACATTTTTCTCATTCTTGAAGTATTTACCCTCTTCTTTCCATGAATATAGACCCATTGTATGTTATAATGTGAGTTATAAGGTGATTTTAAAGATTTTGACTAATAGATTAAAAAAAGTGATGCCTGGGAAAATTAGTTCATGTCAAGGTGCATACATTTAAGGGAGATACATTAAAGACAATATCGTAATTATACAAGAGCTTTTAAAGAGTTATCATATTGAGAAAACAATCAATAAATGTGCACTCAAGATAGATTTATCAAAAACATTTGGTTTGTTGAAATGGAATTTTTTATCAGCTTCATACACACTATTGGCTTTCCTCTTGAGCTCATTTATTAGATTATCAAGTGCATATTCTTGGCCCCCGTTTCTGAAGTCTAACATTAGGATTTATAAAAGCATAGAGGACTTATTTCTCATAACCTACTGATCAAAATTGGGAAACTTCCAATTGGAATTTCAGACTGGCTTCTTCAGAATATTTGTTTTTCATTTTCTTATGATTCTAACGCCACCAAAAACGCTCAATTTGGATTAAAAATGAAGAAGTATTGGCCTAAACACTTTCTGCTCTTACAAAACCTAGACTGAAAACTATCACCAACTTCGCTTCAGAAATTGAAAATCTTAAGGGTTGAATTGAAATCTGACTTCTTCATAAAATTTGTAGATCATGTTCTAGTTTAATTTAAAACAAAAAAATCAACTTAATTGGAGTTCTACAGATCAAGATCTCTCCAAATTACTGAAGCATGTTCAGAAAATATCCAACTCATAACCTTTTAACTAATCCTCTCACTTTGATTCAATCCATCTTTTTCAATTTAATAATAAAACCTATAAATTTAGTTTGGAGAGATAGGTAAATTTATTAGGAAACCAATGCTTCAAAAATTGGGTCAATCGGATGTTGGACGAAAAAGTTATGATCAAAAGAGTGGAGGGAGGTAGAATCAGAAAAAAAAATTGAAAATCGGCCGCGCGTGCGCGGCAGGCGCGCGCACGTGAGCTGGCGGGCTCTCGCGAGGGCCAGCGCTCGCCCTCGTGAGCCATGCTGACTCGACCCCCAACTTCTAGTATCCATAACTTTTGACCCCAAACCCCAAAAATAATAAATTTGGTATCAATGGAAAGATAAAAGAAAGCTCTATAACTTTCATGAAAGACTTAAAAACAAATTAGGTCTCAAAAGGGGTCAAAATGCACTCGAAGGTGACTAGTTGACAAGCTTCTCCTAAACAACACAGAAACTTATAAACCTCATATCTTTACACTACATTAACCAAAAATTTCATACTTTATGTCAATGGAAAGATAAAAAGACAATCTATAACTCTCATGAAGACTCTAAGAATCAATTCCAACTTTAAGATGGTCAAAATGTCACCCAAACTTTCTATCCTGAAAATCAATCCTAAACAACATCCATTTTTCAATCAATCATAACTTCTAGCCCCGACATCAAAAAATTGCATACTTTATGGCGTTAGAAAGCTGAAAACAGAAGCTACAACTTTCATTAAGACCACTTTGGCTAATTCTATCTAAATTAGTATAGTTTTGCCTAAGAAGTTTCTGCACATCATCCCCACACTTTAGCTAGCTTACTCACACATCAACTCCACAAAATCAATCACTACCACATACCCTTCGGTATTACCAAGCTCCACCTCAACCCATTTCAACTCAACTACCATTCAACTCCAACATGCCATCCTAAGTAAAACTCAACAACAATGAAGAAGTATGCACAAACACATTCTTCATCCATAGAAGTCATATACAATTCATACACATTTCGCAATGTCACGTTGCAAGGTCATACACAATTCACATAGTCATACGCAATGTCATACCCAATTTGCAAGGTCATACACAAATCGCAAAGTCATACGCAATGTCATACCCAATTCGCAAGGTCATACACAAATCGCAAAGTCAACTCCAACACACTCCAAAGAGAATACTAGACTTCTCATTCTCATTTCCAATCAAAAATGTTCATGTATAGCTTTAGTAACATATCAACAAATCCATCGTAATTTAAACACAAAGTGCAAAATACATGAGATGCTCAATGCTTGATATGCTTGTAAAGCTATTCAAAAGCTAGTCACTAACGCAATACAAAAGTGTCTAATGTCTTGGAGTTTCCCGATGCCTTGCAAGGTTCAACGCTTGCCGTGATTTGCACCTGAGGAGGGAAAGTGGGGTGAGCAACACGGCTCAGTGGCTAATATGTTTATAGCCATCGATAATGAGCCATACAACACGCATAATACACATATATCAAGAAATCCCAATCATTCGCAATTTAACCAAACTTATCGCATAGAGCACAATTATCCAAATTTACCACATAACATGAAGCACAATTATCCAAATTTACCACATAACATGAAGCACAATTACCCAATTTATCACATAAAGCACATCATGAATTATTCTATCAACCATAACACTTGCTTATGCATCAAACTTCAACAAGTCCTAATGAAAATGCGCAATCAATGGCTAAAGAGTTTCTGTGAAACAAAACGGTTTACACCATGAATAAAACGAGTCCAATTTTTTAGGATCTCATGGCCTCAATCGGGCAGCCGGGAAAAGGCTAGGTTGACGTGCACGTGACTAACGAAACGGGTTTCTCTCAGCCCAATCACAACAAATCTATGCTCAAATAGTCAATCGCAAAAATTGCATTCGTATCCTTCTTTCAATTTACTAATTTTGCATATTTCCATATTTTTCATTTATGTCAAAGGAAACATATCACATTTCAGCATACATTCTCAAATATTCACCGAAAGTCAAAAATTATGCAATTTAAACAAATCACACACACATAGGGAATTAACCCATCACACAACAACTATAAAAATATTACCCACCTAAAATGTCAGAAATCTAAGTTCAAGATCGCCCTTCCTCTCTCTCTTGAGTGAGGTTTCCTTGGTTCCCTTCAATTAAACACATTTCTATTCAATTAATACATTCATAGGAAAGGTCATAAAAAAAATCAAAGCAAAGCTAAAATTAACTTTAAACCTAACCTACCCATATGCCATCTAAGCTAGAATAACCAAAACCTTAACTTAGAAATCACAAAATCCATTAAATCTCATTTTTCTCTTCTTTCTTCCTTCATTCCCAACACAAACCCTAACTTCCATTTACTCCCTTTCGTGAATATAACATAAGAGAAATTAAAACTTACCTTTAATAGCTTGATTCTTCCTTTCTTTCCTTGATTTTTCCTCCTCCTTCCTAGCTTTTCCGAATTTCTTCTCCACTTCTCCCTAGTTCACGATTTCTCTTCTTTCTTTTTGGTGTCTACGACACTTCTCCTTCTCCTTTCTATTTCATACGACACTCACATTCTTCTTCTTTTAATTTAACACACTAAAAGCCCATTCCTTCCAATAATACCCTCCACTTACTTGAACTTTCCAAATTTGCCCTTATTTGTCTCTTCTTTCATTTAATACATACACCAACTCCATTAAGCTCATTTACTACATACACCAACTTAATTCTAATTCTAATTCTAATTCCCATTCAACCTTGCTAAATTAAAGACTCAACTAAAATAAAAAATAAAACAATTGAAGCAAAATAAAGAATAACTAAAAGTATATAAAAAATTTATAAAATCAATAAATAAATAATAAAAAAATCGGGGCCCAACAGTTTTAAAATATCTTTATACTTGAAAGATAATTTCTTCCTTTTCAACCTTATGATCTTTAGGCATTCAACTAACTCATCGTATGAAAATATCATCATCACAATCATCATTATCATCATAAGAATTTATGGAAGAGGGTACCTCATTATTATTAACCATGAAGAACATAATTGTCACCATAATTTTAGATTGCTTACTTTCTGAACTAGTAGTAACATCTTATATAGCCTTAAGTGCTTGCTTCTTCTTCTTTTTTCACCAATTGTTTGTTCCTCTTCTTCTTTAAGAACTTCTTAAATCTCTTTGTGATGCACTTTATATCATCCTCATCATTGTCCCTAATTAAGGTCTCCTTATCATCAATTTTCTCATTCTTAAAGACTTTAAATGCTACACCTCTCCTTATTAGAGCCACTCCTACGTATGCAATTCATTCATCTTCAGGTTATAGGTGAAAAGTGATGTAACTACCTCTTCTAATGGTAAGATGCTCAAATCTTTTGCTTCTTATATGACTACCATTTTTGCCTTATAACCCTTTGATAAAGACCTAACAATTTTTTCACCAATTCAAGATTATTATGTCCTTTTAAGACTTTTAAAAGCAATAACGATATAAATGAAGTGAGCATACATGTTATAAGTTGATTTATTAAGTTTCATATATAATAACTCATATTGATGCATAAATTTGCTCATTTTACTCCTTTTCATTTGAGTGGTGCTTCATGCATTATTTCAATATTATATCATATCTTTTTATTCATTTCTCGCATACATACTCTATTAAATTTAGTATTCTTACTCAATACACAAAATAAAATATGTATGACCTTGCTATTCAATGTAATGAATATCCTATCTTTATCAGCCCACTAACTTCTATTTTTTGGTACCTTAGTTTTTACTTTGTCTCTCATTAAGGATTTCATTAGGATATAAGGTCCATTCTCTACAACTTCCTAATCATCAATCTCTTTAGCTATAAGGAAGTATTTCATATTAGTCTTTCAATAAAGATAGTTTCCTCTATCAAAGAATTGTGGTATATATGTGCTTTGACTTTCTTGTTAAAAAAGTTAATAAAATTATGCCATAGGATCTTTTCTGAAATTTTGCTAAAAACTTATATGGAATCAATGAGATCCACTTTGATACCAATTAATCATCCCTGAATGACACACAAGAGGGGGATAAATTATATGTTCATGTTTAACCTATTTGTAAACTAATAATGAATTTCCTTTTTTTAACAGATGTTTGTGATAGGTTTACATATAATAATCATAAAGAAACCATAATGATAAATAAAAAAGAGTAGAGAAAGAGAGATAAAACTATTTTATAGTAGTTCGATTAAACAACTCTTGGCATACTTCCACTCCCCAAGCGCTATTTTGAAATCTACTATCTTTTTCTTTCAATGGGTGAAGAACAATCCTCAGTGCACCATTTTTTTATCATGAGTGAAAAGGAAAACTTAAAATCATCTTTCTTTGCTATGTGTGAAGAAAAACACTTTTCAAAACTTGTCCAAGACAAAGAGTAACTCTCACAAAGTGTATCACAATAAATTTTCCCAACTACAACAAGTATACAACTTGCAAGCTTCTTCCCTTGCTCACAAAAATAAACAGTGGCTCAATTTGTGTTATGTAATGCATATATGAGCTTTCTAGAATCTTAAGACTGTTAGCAACTCTCTAGTATATCTAACTAACTTTTCACAACTCATATGAGGTTTGTTTGTACTCAAAATAACCTTAAAGTGTTGGACCCTGCTTTCGGAGCCCAACTCTTGAACCATAAAACATGAGCGTATTCTAAGAAATCACCTTAACCATTATCGGTTCATCTTCTTGCTCTGTTACCATAAGTGTTGGACACCCAAACCTCACGAGACACGTGCCTGACATCCCAAGTGAAATCCGAACGTGATCCCACCAGGCGGCGTGCCCCCACCAGTCAGTCATCATAATCAAACCCGTTTCTCCTATTTCAGAAGAGCTTTTGGGAAACTTCAAATCAGAATTTCAATTTTACTTCTTCAGAACATTAGTTTCCCATTGTCATAAGTTTATAATGACACCAAAATCATTCACTTTGGTTCAGAAATTTGAAAGTTATACATCAAACATTTTCTGACTATTATTACATTGAATAGTACAATATACTCAACTTCCATCCAGAAATTGAAAGTCTTAGAGACTAAATTAAAATTCAATTTCTTCAGATAATTTGTATCTCTATATCTCTATTTTATTTAGAAATAAGAATCATCTCATTTGGAGCTCTACAGATCAATATATCATCAAAACACTGAAGCATATTCAGTAAAATATCCAATTCATACTCTTTCAATTGATACCCTTAATTTGATTCAATCAATATTTCTCAAATTAATACCAAAAGCTATAAATTCTTTTGAAGAGATAGAGAAATGTGTTAGGAAACCATTGGTTCAAAAATCAGGTCATTTGGAGATCGGATGAAAACGTTATAGTCAAAAGAGTGGAACATGTTCAAGTTTGGGGAGGATTGGCAGGTCGCAATCGTGCAAATGCATGATAATGACTTCCACGCGCGCGCTGTAATGTCGAGATCGCAAGACACGATCTTGACTCTGCGGAAATCCTCCGACCTATCTTGGTAAAAAGGGAATAATTTTCACTAAAAATATCTGATTAAGGTCATTCAAAGACTGTTTTGAAGAAGACTTTTAGACCTATAACTTCTATAAATACTCAAAAAAGATATTTTGCCTCTAAAAGGGTCAAAATTTCAAAACAATGTTGTTGTCCCGAAAGTCTATCCTATACAGCATCACAACTTCTAATAATCATATCTCTCAACTCCAATGTCCAAAAATTTCGTACTATATACCATTGGAAAGCTATAAGAAGATCTACAACTTTGAAGAAGACAACTTTGTCCAATTCAGCCTAGATCAATATAGTTTTTTCCCTTGAAGTCAGTACACAATTTTTACCCTTATGAAATACTTGAAATTTTTCCCAGCTTCACTTCCTCTAACACAATATCATTCATAACAATTCAACTACCAAATTGGGTTCATTAAACCCTCAAATCTCAATTCATATGGCTCATCACATTCAACCCCATCTCATCCATACACTAATTCTGTTGGGCCCCGTTTTCGAAGCCCAACGATCACTCCAAATATCATAACATAAGACGTGAACATATCACCCTATAGGGTTATTTCAATTAATTCTCATTAGCCATCATCATTTCCTCTTCCTTCTCATAACATCCTAAAATTTTCCTCGCAATATGCTCAATGGCGTGCCCATACAAAACAGTCATCATGCTTGAACTCATTTCTCCTATTTGTGAACAGAATTTGGAAATCTTTAACCCGAATTTCAATTTAAATTCTCATAGAAATCATATCTCTAAGTATCTAGTTTGTTTTTAAGCAAGAACCACCTCAATTGGAGCTTTATAGCTCAAGATATGCTTAAAATCCAAAATATGTTCATAGCCTGATTAAGCTCTCCAACCCGACCACTCACTTCCAATCC
Source organism: Erythroxylum gracilipes (assembly GCA_026413385.1). NCBI lineage: Eukaryota > Viridiplantae > Streptophyta > Magnoliopsida > Malpighiales > Erythroxylaceae > Erythroxylum > Erythroxylum gracilipes. Next base: position 1,086,788 of record JANZLC010000009.1, read on the forward strand.
ATAAAACTTCTTTAATTTAACTCCAAAGGCTATAAATGTTTATGGGAATGTATAAAAACATGTTAGGAATCTAACACCTCAAGAATCACCTCAATCGAAGGTCGGACGAAGGAGTTATGGGCCAACGAATCCAACATATTCATATCTTGATTCCTATTGAACATACTTTGGTGCAAACGCCATAACTTTCACTATAAATGTCAACTTGACTTTGGTTTTAGACGGTTAGAAAGTATACATCTAGGGATACAACTTTCATGAAGACCACAAATTTTGTCGTTTTCTAGGTCAAAACACACAGACCGTGTAAAATCACACAGTCAGGCCGTGTAACCTTCAGGTGAAAATGTGTCTCTGCGCCCGGAAATACACGGCCCATGTAAATTTACACGGGCAGCCCGTGTAACCTTCGGGTGACATGAATTTTTCACCCTCCAAGACCCCTCCAAAGGTTCCTAAACCCATTCTAACATCCCCTTTCTTCATACTCTTCTTCAATGCCACAAAAACCACTACAAATCCATTAAACAACATCAAACATCATTGAATCTCAACTACAAATGATTCATCACACACATTCTTCCCAATTTCAACATATTCTGATGTAATATCACTCCCTAAACATTCAATTCAACTTAACCTCTAAATACTCTTCGTTACACTTCTAACTCTCACTTCAAATGGTTCATCCCATATAACCTTTCCAATCTCTAACATGCTATTCTAAAAACAAGAAACAATTCGCAAACTCAACGAAGAAGCATATGCATACATAAAATTCATTTTCCACAATCATCATACTCAACCTTTTAAAAAAATAACATTATTATACACAAAATGAAATCCTCAAATTCACATTCTCATTACTAAACAAAGTAAATGCTTGAGCAAACTTTATTTACATATCAATATACATATCACAAATTTAAAACCAATACAAACGGATGCTCCATGTTTGACATGCTTAACAAGCTATACAAAGGTGTCTGAACTAGCTCAACATAAAAGGTAACTATCCCAGAGTTCGTCCAATTGTCTTGCAAGGATCGCTAATCTTCTTGTTCTGCACCTGGAGAGGGAAAGTAATGGGTTGAGCTACACAACTCAGTGGCTAATATGTTTATAGCCATTGGCGATGAGCCACACAAACAAGCATATATATAAATATGAACATTTATATAAGCACATTCATCTCATCTTAATCCAACATTGTAAGCTCAACATTCACAATGCATAATTCAATACATAATCAGATTAACCATAATTGGTGTAATCCATCATCCAAGCATTTTTCACAATTTACATCACAACTTAACATGTCAAAATGCAAATGCACACAATAATTGGCTCGAGGGTTCCGTGAACAAAATAGAGCAACCAAAGTTTACTCCGTGCAGGAAACGAGTCCACTTTTCGGATCTCGTGGGTCACAAGCGGGCAACCGGGAGAAGGCTTTTACGTCAACGTGCACGTGACTATGAAACGGTTCCTCTCTCGCCCAAACAAAGCACATAATCACATTTTCATGCTCAAATCAATTCTTCACAATTTCATAA
>JANZLC010000009.1:1088443-1115463 GCA_026413385.1 Erythroxylum gracilipes
CTTATAACCTTAACACTTTAATTCCATTAACCCATGCAATAAATCCTACTAACTTTGACATAATTAAATAACTCCAACATAATTAATCTATCAAAACCTCAAAAATTATTTAAATCATGCTTAACTTCAATGAAAAAAATTTTAGGGGCCAACATAAAGTGTTGTTGAAAATAAAAATTATATATTACAACGGCTAGTATAGGGATATTGATTGATTAATTTCGTGCATTGGTTGATCATCAATATGCCATATAGGACAATTAATGTATCGATCAATATGACACATAAACCTACGATACTTATTCACTTCTTTTGATATTTTAATCGATCACACTTAGACATTGATCGACCATTGTCTCCAAAAATAATATATTAATTGAAGAAACCTATATATTGGTTGATAAATGTGTTTGAAACTATACATTAGTCAACCATACCTATTCAGTGGCCGACCAAAAGATACTTTCAAAGAATTTTCAAGTTCGCTCAAAGATGAATCTATATTTATTTAACTAAAACTTGATCTAAAATCATTTTAAATGTTCCCCAAAGAGCGTTTTAAAGAGTTTTCTTTCAAATCTAAACAAAATTTCCCTTGATTATGAAGGGATTTGTGCATTATATCCTATATGCAAATGATCATGCAATGATTGAGTCTTTAATTCGTTGTAATGACTAAAATAAGGTTGCAAGAAGGATATATCATGATTTGATTAAGTCTTGATATTTTATAATCCTTTTTGTTCTTGGTTCTTTACTTAAATTGTATATATGCTCTGCTTTACCCATTTTCTCCATCAATTAATTGTTCAATTTATTCAATTGACTCATTTACTCACTTTGTTCTTCTATTAAACTTTTATTATTCACATATTACTCAACTCTATTATAATAAACCTACTATCCCACCAAAATTAAATATACTAATAGCAATATATTTTATCATCATCAAAATTATAGGGTAAAACCTCATTTGGTCAACAAAATGAACTGAATTTTATAATTTTTAATACAAAATGTTATATAATTAAGTGTTAAATAGGTAGTGGAGTCTATATAACTTACTCTAACCTAACTTTTAACAGCGAATTATGTTTAAAAAATTTAATTGAAACTTAGTAAAGACTCATCTTGAGTATTTCTACCACCATAAAGTATTGCTAAGTAATTTAGAGTAATATATTATTTTTTAAAACGAGTAAGACTATGAATTTAATTTTATATCTTTTACCTCAGTTTTCTATATAGACAACTATTTGCAAAATAAGATAAACAAATGTATCAATTATTTTCTCACGTGTTTACTCTTGCAATTCTTATAATACATATCCTAATTACAAGTATATATCTTAATTCGTCTAATTCACATTTAATTGAATTTCCATTATTCTTGTAATCTCTTGAATGAATTATAAATTTTCTTTTATCTTAGTGTCGCTAAAATTTAAAAGAAAAGATTAACCTATGCGGTTTTATTAATTATGAAGCGCCAACTATAATACAAAGCTGATAAAAAGAAAACATAGGAATAACGTTTCTTTTTAGTAATTTTCTTTTCACTCTAAACAATGACAATTATCCGGGAGAGCGAGAAGGTAAAAACTGGATAAGAAGCCATATCACAACACTCTGTCAAGAGCAAGTTGCCATAAGAGTAAAACAATACATAGTAATAACAACGCTGGATTTTTATCCTAAGCAAAAACAGAAGAAGATCTAAAGTAGGACGGATGAAAAGTACAAGTTTAGACGTATGTCTAAACATCCAAAGCAGGAGATGTCGTCAAATTGGTTTTGGGATTTGAAGTGATCAAGAGCATGTTGTGGATGGTAGACTGGAAACTCCCTGTCGATGAAGTTCCACTAAGACGCCATCAAGAGATGGAGGTTTTAGTCCAAGAGGAAGTGGAAGCCATGGCTTCGATAGAACGTCTCCAATGGCTGCATCTATACTTTCTTTCGACTGTAACATCAAATATCAAATGTTAAAACAAACCGATTATGCATTACTGCATGTGGCAGCAATATCATGCAATTAAAGAGTGCGTAATAACTACAATGCAATTGGAACTTTTTCTTAAACAAAATAATTTTGTAACTCCCAAATCTCATGCTTACGCATGTCTATTAGCCCTATTGCGATGCATATGTACTAAGAATGAGTGTTGATGGAAGACCAGTAGAGAAGTACTAATTAACTCACAGGATGACAGTCAAATTTAGGCTGATGGTGGTGGCCTGATTCTGGTTGTCCAGGATGACAGTCGAAGTTAGGTTGGTGGTGGTGGCCTGATTCTGGTTGTCCAGTCGTCGGGATACCAATCCCGGGGGCGGAGGGGTCTACTTTGTACATGCCCTGGGATGGTATGCCCGGAACCGGAGGTGTCGCAAATCTCTGTAAATGACACTTGCGTTAGTGTATAATGTAGCTGATGAATAGCTAATAAGTAAACATGTGATAGAACCTTTGATCAATCAATTCATGCGAGTACTAAAAACTCCAAACATAAAGACAAAACTAAAGGATCCAAAAGAGCAAGGAACGACTAGTTACCGTGGATGGTAAAGAATGTGGAAAGCAATGTGCACCTGGCCCCGGCCCTGGTAGCATTAGTCCATTGGGAACCTAAACCACCAAAAATGGGATATGCCAAGTTAGGAATTTGCCTTCCATATGTGCCACTCTCTTTCCTTGTCAGACTTTCAGTTTTTCTTTTTTTTAATAATAAGCAGTAGAGGTAGAGGTGATTACCCGATGATGATGGTGCCAGAATGAGGGTTCCCGTGGAGGTGGGGCCCATGTATGTGGTGGTGGTGGCGGAGGCGGTGAATGAGAAAGATGTTTAGGCCAGATGTGTATGTGGGATTGGTCCATTGATGGATGACCCCATACATGCAAGGGTCTGCAAGCTGGGTGCTGCAATGGAGCCACCGGAGGGAAGCCTATTGTGGGTACATGCCAAGGATTCATGTCTCTCTTGCTACTAACTCCCATAGCCGCTGGCACTCCATACATTTGCCTCCTTTGGCTCCAACTCGCTGCCTCCGCTTCACGAGCTAGCAAATGTTTAAGGTGCGAACGATATTTCTGCATTAAATCTTTTGTCTTAACGCATACAGTAACAGTAGAACCAAAATGAACCATATTGAAGTTACCTTGCGATTTACAGTGACCTGGTGAAAAATATATAATTAAACAACAAACACTTTCTTTGATGATAATTTTTTTTCTTTTTACAAACTTAAGCCCCTTATCACACAGATTACATACATCATCTCATTGAAAACGTACGATATACATGTTAATACGAGCATTAGGTTGCAATAAGTCGACTTTGAGGCCATTAAGAGGTGTTAAAAAGTTTTTCTTTCCTGTAGAATTTGGTTACCTTACCAAATGCAGATTACACTTACTAATTAGGATGTTTATTTAGAAGATGGAAGCAGCAAGTAGCAAGAAGAAGAAGAAGAAGAAGAAAGGATTTGTTAAGTACTTGAAGGTGGCTAGCAATGTTATGGCGAGTGAGACAGTCAATTCCCATCAACTCCAAAATCCTGGAAGGGACTGCCTTATCCACCCCTAGTTGCTCCACTGCCTGCACGAATCTCCTGTGCAGCTCTGGCGTCCAGTCCACCTACGCTCAATTCAAGAATCAAAACAAAAAACAATCAAACAAAAAACGAAATTACAAAAAAGCACGTACACTCTCTCTCACTAGTAAATAGAATAGAAAATCTAGACCCTTTGGCTTTACTTCTTGATAAGGTTCCCGTGATCTCTTGCTCTTTGCCCCCATGAACTTTACCTAAGCTCCCTATCCCATAATTGAAAGATGAAACCATTCACGTTTTACTGTACTTAGTACTTACTACTTGACACTAAGCATAGAACTGCTCGTGGAAAGTTTAAACAGTTAATAACGTAAGTACTCAACATAACCTAATTACGCTGGAGAACAAACAAGAAGGTACCTTCACCTTTCTCTTCCCTTGATTATTTTTTGTTTGCGTAGATGATGATTTCCTTCCTTTATCTCCTTCTTTATGAACTGGATTCAACGCCATCGACGACGAATCATCTCTTTTACTCACTATCTCCTCCCCTCTGGTGCTCAAACTCGAATCCACTCCTGACCCTGATGACAACTTATCTTCCTCTTCTTTTCTTGGATTATCCTCTACTTTCTCATTTGATACGGATGTGTTCATCTCAGATTCGTCCCCTCTTCGAGTAACTGATAATTCAGCAAGAATTTCTGGGTCCATTTCCAAATCTGGCAACACGTCTCCATCATTGATACCCCCGAAGAGATCGTCAAAATCGATGCTTTCCAATAGGTTCTTGTCGGAGAAGTCGGACAACTCTTCGTTCCCAAGAGGGCTAAAGCTCTCCATCTGCTCTTGGTTCTCATTTTTAGCGCTGAGGGTCGTACTTCTCAAGGAGGATATAGCTAACATTAATCCCGGAGAGAGCTAAGATTGAAGTCAATTACGAAGTGCAGTCTATAAGGATGTATGAAGCGGATGCAGTGTACGGGGGTGCAATTACGTAAAAGAGTGCATGCAAGTATATTAAGAGTGGTAGGAACTGAAGAAGAGAACCGGAGGAGAAGTTGTTTCCGATGGAATTCGGTAGAGAAGGGGACAAGCAGCGGAGGAGAAGTTGTTTCCGATGGAATTCGGTAGAGAAGGGGACAAGCAGCGCTGCTTGTTGCTTTGTTTGCAGTGCAAGTGGGGAGAGACTGGATCTCAGCCACAACTTGTGTGTTGAGATCTCTAAAATTTTGTTTTATGTTATTGTTTGTTCGGGTACATAATTGGTATGTGCATATACAAAAGTATATTAGTATAGTATGTGGATGACCTTTTTTTGCAGATATGAAAATTTGAAAAAGAGCTGGCTGGTGAGCTCTTTCCAATTCACCAACATATATAGAAAGAGACTGATTTTTCATTTTTCCTACCAAATGAAAACAAAAACATAAGCGAGAGAAGATTTAAGATATGATATGCATGTGGGAGTGGCCGTGGCAGTCGGACGCTACTGTGAGGAATGGATTATTATTAGGCATATCCTATATTAGGTCACTTATATCAGTTGCACTCTGAAAGGATTGTCGAATCTTTAATTATTTATTTCATTCAATTTCCGCAAATTCATTATATTGGTTAAGTAAAAAGACACCTTTTGATTGTTTAGGCTTAATTAGGATAGATTTTTTAAGAGGCCCTATAAGAATAGTCTCGAGACCTTATCTTTGGCTGACTATGACTAAGTCTTCTTTTCGATTTTGAACAATACCCTCCTCGCTTGTCAACGTCAGACTCCTGCTTGAGTCTTAATAATCAAGATTAAAAATCTACTTGTTGATAGGGAAAATTGTTGAAGTACAGATCTAGATATATATAACATTCAAGTTGATTTAGTTGGACTTTTGATGAGCTATATCTATATATATATATACACAAGCTGTTTTAAGAGGGTCCCAACTATGACAAAGCACATTTAAGCCATCCACATCTAGACTAATTCCCGATCGAGTCGGGTAGGTCCCTCGTGGAAGGCAAAGCTCTGACCCCAAGTTTTAAACGGCTACATACATTAGAACAGTTTAAACCTGCGATCTCATTTAAGCCAGGAGAGCCCCTTAACAACTCACCCCTATGCCTTGAGGTTAGTGTTAGAAATATGTTAAAGATAAAGCATTACAAATTGAGTATTGTAAAGAATATAATTATGAAAGAAATATAGCCATCAACATATATTGATTTGCATAATTCGTCATTAAGTTTTTTGCATTGATAATAGCCTTTGATATATTTGTCTTAGATAGATAAAATCCTTGGTGATTTTTTTTGACTCTTAATTTTCTTTTCAATATAACTTTTTTATAAAACTCTTTTTTTACTATTCGATTAAGTCATTTTATAATTCCAAATATCAATTTTAAGAACCAATTCTAGTTTACTGTGTAATTTCATCAATATGCAAATAATATTTTACTTTATGATAACAGACTAAAGGAATTGAACATGTGCAACTAAAAAAAGAGTCAAGACTGTAGGAAATACTTGTAAATGCTTTGTTATCTCAGTAATAACAAAACAAATCATATAATTCATTTTATATGATAAAATATAAAATGTGTTTGTTAGGCCACTATAGTAAAAAGAGCTTTAGAAAATGGTATGTTTGTAACAGTTTAAAAATGTGTTGGTAAAAATTATATAACGCAACCAATGTTATGAATACCATATCAGTTCTGGTGTCGGATTGAGTTCTGACACAGTACTGTACTGACACCGGTCAACACTAGGTATCTTTTCAAGCAATTTTTTAAATTTATGAAATAGTCCCTGATTTTTTTAAATTGCAAAATATTCTATTAGTATATTGTACTGTATACTTTATAATTTGACATAAACCTTGTCTTTAAAAATCATAATAATAAAATTTAAAATAACAACAATTTTTTATTAAAAATAGTTTTAAGATATTTCACATATAAATAATAACCAAAATTAATATGAAAATTAATATAAAAAAGACAATCATCATACAAATATAAAATTAAGAGCAATACAAAGTATTTAAAATATTACAATTTCACATATAATAAATAATAATTACATTAAAACATCAAATAAAAAGAATAATAAATGTCCCTTACTCTCTAACTATTACAATTTACAATAAAAGTTCGTGACGAGAAAATAACCAAGTAGAAGTGAAACCTAAAATAAAAATATTTACAATTATATTACATAGATGAAATTTAACATGTACATCGAATATAAGTAAAATTGAAAGAATAAGAGAAACAATACCTGGAACTTCATTCAATTGTTTACGGAAAGATACCCGTTATAACTGCATTGACCTTAGTTATCATTTGGTATAAAATTATCAGCGTTGAGAGGAGTCTCATCATCATCATTATTCAAATTCGATACACAAAATGACATTGAGAGATAGTGTCATTTAGTAACATTAATTAAATGTTACTAAAATGTTAATTTAATCTAACTCTGAAATTCAATTTAAATTAATTAAACTTTATTTAAGTTAATAATTTAAAATAATTATAATAAATTATTAGCTTGAACCCGGTTTAATTTGTTCAATCCAAATTTAAGAAATAAGTTAAATCATCGTATAAGTAGCATTTAATTAGTTGATGTGTTATCTTCATGTCATATGTATTTAATTATTAATTTTAACAAAATTAATATTTTAAAAAAAGAAATTTTAAAAACATTTAAAATTAAAAATTCTAATATTAATGTCTTTTAAACTTAATTCAATTATGACATTTTTGAGCCCCAAAATCATTAATACTTTGCTAAGAACCTATCACTAGATTAAGCTGTACGTACACTTCAATAGTTTAATCACTCTCTTTATCTTCTCTTCTCCTCTTCTTCTTCTTCTCTGCAGCATTTATTACCATTGAAACAGATTAGACCAACATCTTTATTAACCTTAACTACCATATATATACAATCACCTTTCCTGTTTACACTCTTTTTCTTTATATAAACACCATATGTGAGTAGCTTAGAACTCATCAGTTCTAAGTTATATTTTCACTTATAGTGTAACATGGCAAGCTCTCGAACTCTTAAGTTGATTTTCATAGTGGTGGAGAGATCTTTGAAATTTTTTTAAAAAATTTCATTTTTGCTAAAAAGTTCGTGGAGTTTTTCAAACTTAGGTACTAGGTAGTATATGACTGGTGTTTTAAATATCAGTCGGTATCAGCCTATATCAGGCGAAAACTCCAGTACCAGTTGGAACCAATGACCGATATCATCAACCTTGATACTGTTCCATTTTTGTCCGGCTGATACGAAACGGTATTCACATCCTTGAACGCAACAATTTTTAAAGATTCGCCTTTACTAATATTAAAAGGCAACGATAATAATAATTTGTTGCTACATATAAGAAAAGATGACAAAATTAAAAAATGTGCAATAAAGTTTTATATATGCAACATCTAGAATTGTTGTTATAGTTCCAGTGATTACTAAAGGATATTTGCTATGTTACATATTTCTTTATATAGCTACTTACTAATGTATAATTAAAATATAAAATTTCTCTATTTACTAATGAGTATTATAAATATGTCTAGGAAATTAAATTACCATAAATTTTTATTTTGTAAAATTAAAACACATGATACAATTGCTCCAAAATACACAAAAGTACGTGTTATATATACCCATATGAAGGTGTCAAACTCTTTTTACCATATTGTCTTTTACATTAAGATCAATTGTAAATTTTCTTTTCTTATTTTTTCCATTTGCAAATATATTGCATCCAATGTGAATTGAGAAATTTATATAATTGACTTTGTTTATAAAAAGGATTGAATCTAGTTTTTGGACTACATTAATTTGTTTTTATTAAATTGACTACATTAAGGTTACATTTATTTATGTAGAAAATAGCATGAGCTTATTTTTTGCCGTGTTATTTATATTGCTTATATTATTTGCCAATATAGTAGGAAATGGATAATCTTCCAGATTAAGTATATGTCATTTATTCTTTCAAAGATTATATAATATATGATATAATTGCGTGATAAGAGTCATCTTTTTTGGTTGTGCTTGTTGTAATCTTTTTTTGGTCTTGTTTTTTTTGGATCCTTTTCTCTGTGTGTACTTTTACTTCAATGACGGAGATTCAATCTTTGAGTGAAAGATCAAGGAATACAGCAAAGTGACCAGATGATGTTAAGCTTGAGTCATGGTGGTGGTCAAGGAAGCAGACCCTTCATCCCACGTTTAGAGTCCTCCTCTTCCTCTAATAACTCTTCCTTTTTGTCGTCTTCTATTGTTTTTGGCCATCTCTCTCTTTTGCACCATCATGGCTGCACTCCTCCTTTAAAGGTTTTCCTTATTGCCCATCTCGAATCTAGATCCATTTGATGTGTCTATCTATTTGTTTTGATTTCCCGCATATATTTTTGTGTGTTTTAGATTGATTTTTGTGGTGTTGTTTAATAAAGGTGCTAGCTTTAAATCTGAGGATTGGATTTTCTATATTAGAGTGTGATTGTGATATCAAATATGTTACTGATTATCAACTACCGATTCTTATCTGCTTCTAATGATTTTTTTCAATGGTTGTCTAGGCTTAATTATGTTATCTTTATCTATTTCTCCATGGATGATTAAAAAAAATGGAATAATCATTATTTATTAGGTTTCATGGAAAAAATAAGCTCATGTTATTTGTCAACATATTTGGAAATGGATAGACTTCTAGATTAGTTATTTGTCATTTATTCTTTCAAAGATTATATAATATATGATATAATCAATGTAAAATAAGGCAGAGAGGAATAAACAAAGCTATTGAATTGTTTTAGTTTGACACAAATCTTTACTTTGATGAGTGTCATGGAGTGCATGAGATGAAGAAAAGAGATGTTTGAGTAGAAGACGTTTGAGTTGCTTGGGCCTATTTCCTACTCCTGTTTTCGCTTGAATTACTAAAATGATGAAATCTCTTGTGTGTAATCCCACATTAACTGTTTTTGTTTTTTTTATCAAGTTATTCTTTTGTATCTATTTAACTATGATAATTAGATTTTATAAGAAAACATCATTTGGATTTGATTATCTGAATCAAATGGTAAGTTTGTCAATAGCTATCAAATGCTAAGTTTGTCAACATCCTCAATCAATTTTGATGATTTTTTTTCCTTTCAAAATGTAAATTTGATGTGACGTTCTTCTATAATTTTAGTTACAGCATGGGCTTAAAATCTCTGTAGTTTTGCACAAGACATAATATTCCTATCTTGAAGAATTCTCTAAAGATAATTTCTATAATAAGTTATCTCTTTCACTTCTCTTGAGTACCAACGTTTTAAATGTTTGATATTATCCTAATTTCCATGAGTGATCTAATCTATGACTATTTTCTTAAAAAAAGTAAATTAGTTGAAGCATAGATTCAGATGCTTTGTAATTTTGACTGATGATGACTCAAAGATGACAAGCATTAGGCAAGGCATAGAAAAGAATCCTAGTTTAAGAACTAATTTGGGTCAACATCATTTAAAGATCACTTTAAGCATAGAGTGAAAAGAGGTAAATGGGTCACAAAAGCTTTTTGAAAAATTTGGAGGACTTGAAAAAATTCTATAAAGGTAATCTTTATCCAATTAGATTAAGCTTGACCCAATTTGACTAGGTGTTGAAGTAAAGGTAGGGTAGCCTCATAAGGTGAAACATGGCGAAGAGATTATTATTCATCTTTCTCAGGTAAAAATTGTTATAAATTTACTTATGTTAAGTTCCATGAAAGTAATCTCTCTAATAGAATGAGTTGAGTACTTCTTTGTGAAGTTTGACGTAAAATTTTATTTCTGGCTATATTTGGTGAGCCCAATTAGTAAGAAAATTGATGAGGTAGATTGGAAAAAGAATATTGTTATTTGTGAATCAGTTTAAAGGGATGTGAGGTAAACATTTTCCATCTATTTAACAAAAATAGGATTGATGACATGCTATTGTTATATGTATTTCAACTGCTTATTATATTTTAATAGTTTTCATACAAGTATGAAATGCATACTTTGGCTTCTAATGATGTTTTGTTTTTTGGTCCTTATCATAACTAGATATCTACTCAGATTGCAGTTATCTGTGGAGAAGTTGGAATGCATGTAGTATGAAAGAACAGGTACGTTATTCTTACAAAGGACTTTAAGAAAGGTTACAGAGCCAATGTGAAGAAGCATGACACTGACTTCGAATTCTAGAAATGATGAAGAGTTATTGAAGCATATGTAATTTTCCTTGCAATTGTTAAGGATTGTAGAATTTGCTTTTTATTTCGTAACAATAAAAGCACATGTAATTTTCTTTTGTATTTTAAATATGTTAAATATTGAATTTTTGAAGTCCTTATAAACCATATATTATATATAAATGCAATTTTTTAGTCGTTTACATTTGATAATACATACGTAATTAAGATGTACATTAATATCTATATATTTATTTTAATGTATATATGGATATTGCCAACATAATGACAAGAGTTTGCTTTTATGTTAAATATTATTGGTAATGAAAGAATAAATTCTTTCTTTTATTGTTACAAATTATTGACTAAAAAATTCACTTTGTTGCCTAAAAAGAGTTAAAGTATTGCAATATTTATTTAACATTGTTGCTATAGTTTGAAACTAATGTATTGCGTTAGTCAAATCTTAAAGCAACACTTTTTATTTGTTGCCTAATCAAAAAGCTATGTTGTCTTATACTTATAGCAGCGCCACTTTTTGTAACGATATGAATTATGTTACCTTAATAAAAAGATAAAGAAAATTGTTCTTATAACTACGCTTTTGTCTGTTGCATAAAGCACTTTTTTATCGTAGTGGGCTTAGGTTTGAACATTTCAAAATTAATTTATATTAAAAATTATCTTTACTCCCTTATAATTTTGAGAGCTATATATTAATCTTTGACCTTCTTTTTTATGTATTTGTTTATTAAAATTATGTGTTATATTTAATAATAATGATTTAACTGTATTTACAAAAGTTTTAAAAGTGGTCATAATATAACCACTAAAAATAGGTGTATATGCATCCTTTAAAACATCAAACTTCTAGGAAAGGTCTCTCCCTCTTTTTCTATATTATTATTTTTCTACTTTAAATACATTCTCATGAAACAAGGCAATGTTTTATCCATACAAACTCCTTTTGATTGTGTGTATGCGGTAGATACTGCTAATATTTTGAGTAATATAAGGAGGCCAAACAATCTCAAAACAATAAAGATGCTTCCTCTTAGACTATTGTTTCTTTCTCCTTACTGTTATTTTTATATTCTTATGACATATTTTTCATTTATATTAAATAAGTTATTGAATTGATTAAACTCTATGTTGTAACATGTGTGTTTTATGTAGTGAGAAATTTGTCTAGCAGTCTAAGACTATTGTTGTATATGATCATAAATCTATAACATAAAAAATTGTCTATTTTATTAATAAAATAAATATTTGCTAAATTGAACATCTTCCTTATGCTCAAAAGTTTTGAATTATGTAAGAAAATTTTGTTATACTAATTCATATATTAAAGAGTTACAACTATATTACTTTTATGAAGTTTTTTTATTGTCTTTGCTATGTATATATGAACATGAGAGGGTTGATAAAATTATGAAATTATGTTACTTACAATCATACAAATCTAAGAGTTTTGAAATTTATGATACTAAATTTTAAATAATTTCAATATTAATTTTATAAGCTTTTATCAAATATTAGGCATAATTAGCTTCCAAAAAATATATTAGATAGCTTTTTAGCATACACCTTTAATATGAACATGTCTAATTTACATGCATTTTTAATTAATTATGGTGCATAATTAGAGGAAACAAAATCTATTGTGTTTATGAGTTAAGTTAATTGTGAAAATGTAGAAGTAAATATGTAATTATAACTTTTCTCGATGCAATTGACAATTGAAGTTAACATGCTCCACTTTGTCCTTTCCAATTATCATTTTTATGTTATAAAACTACTCTGTGCCTTGAGTACCTAGATTGTGTTGACCTAGCTTAATAAAAAATTTAAAGACAATATAGGTCAATAAAAATAATTATATACTAAGAGTTTTAAAGTGAGATAAATATATTGATTAAAAAACTAAAGAAAGAAAAAATACTTTTCTAAGTACAAACTATCTTTGATAATTTAGAACTCAAAATAAAGAAAGAGAAGGAAAAACTAATTTATAACATTCTATTATTTCCTATGAGTATTCTACTTAGACTAAAGAGTAATATTGTACCATTAATATTCATTCAAAAGGTAAATATGGATATGTAATACAAAATGCCCATATAATGTAAGAAAGCACTCTTATAAAAATAAAAAATAATCAACAAATATAAAAAATAATCCACACATATTTATTTAGACTCTCTTTAGGAAACTTGTTTGACCAACTTTTTATTAATTTCTTTTCTTTTCATTATGTTTTGAGCCTTTTTTTCCTAGATTTCATTAAAGACTTTTTATCGACCCTCCAATGTAACTTATCTTTAGCCTCCTCCTCATTATGTTTTTGTTTTTAATTGATTTGTCTCTAAGTGTTTCTCTCTTAGCTAGTCCTCCCCCTCCCTCCTATTTTCCCTTTATACTCCTTACTTTGCCAATTTCTTATATTATACCTTGTTTTAATCCCCAGCTTGTCAGTTTTTGGACTTCTCTCACTTATTCTCTTCTAAATCCTTCAACATCATTCTCTTCCCTTACTTCCAAAGCAGTCTTGGTATAAGATATTGTGAGATGCTTCTTTTTTTTAGGCACTTAGATATGTGCCTCCTTCTTTGAGTGATTGTGATCCCAATATTTTGCTACTAGTGGAAGTCCTCAATGGTCCCTACTTTAGTGGATTTCTTTTTTGATAATCACCAAACATTCTCCTTAAGTTTTCATAATATTCCTTGGAAGAATTGATCTGTAAATGAATTAAGCTACTTATTTAGTGCTATTGGAAGATTAATTTTCTTAGAAAAATACAACAATGTTGAAAGGGATCAGTAGTATGTATTAAAGTCAATTTGGAAAAGGGGTTACCATATATAAAGATATATTAAAATTCAATAACTAATGGAAACCTTAAAAAATAGCAAATTAAAGGGTTGACTACCATCAAAAAAACTTTCAAGACCAAAGAATATGATGAATTAATGAACTTTCTTATGGTTAACACCTTGGAACACAGACACCTAATTATAAAGTACAAGTGTAACTTTAACAGTGCATAGTTCCTTATAAATAGCTCCAACTATTACTTTAGAGATTAAAAATGATCAAAAATCAAAGACAAATGTCAAATCAATTAATTGCTTTAACTAATGAGCTTAAATTGGAGAATATGAATGGGAATGCTTCTGCCTTGATATTAGCTACAAAGAAATATAATGGGAAATCTAAAAAAAGTGAAAATCTGTCTCCTCTATAACTACTGCTTAAGTTCGATCACTATTTAGAACGTGGAGCATTTAAATAGCCCCTCTAAGCAACAAGTGATCAAAGACTTTTTTCTATCAAAAAATCTTTCTATTTCTATTTTACTAGAAACTAAAATAAAAGATCGCAGATTACATGAAAGCCTCCCTTTTTTCTTACAAGAACTAGATTTATGTAAGCAACCACTAATCTCACCATAATGGAAAAATTTTAGTGAATTATATTCCTACTAAAGTTTTGGTTAGCCACTCCCATCAATCAAATCAATTCATCCACCTAAGCTTAATTTTCCTTTCCTTTTTTTAATCAAAGTGGATGTTGTATACATGTATGATTCTAACGACTCTTTAATGAGGAAACTCCTTTGGATTGACATTGTCAATTTTAATTCACTTATCACTGTTCCCTAGTTAGTTTTTGGTGACCTCAACTGTATACTACTTTCCTATAAATCAAAAGGAAGTTCAATATGTTAAAAACCCATTAACATAGACTTAAACAACTGTATCTTTGTTGTAGTAAGGTTATTTAACTTTCCCTAAGAGACACTAGTTTATATGGAATAACAATTAAAAAGGTTGTAGCTTCCTCAAGAGTAAACTTGATAGAGTTATGGCCAACTCCCATTAGTTAAACAATTCTTTGCATTCTTAGGTTCTATTTAGCAACCTTCTCTATTTAGACCATAATCTCATTAATATTTTCTTGAAACTTTTTAAGAGTGATCTTAAATCACTATTTAGATTCACTAATTATTTAGTGAGATAGTTAGGGTTTGAAGATGGAATGTCTCAAAATATTAATATTAGTGTTCATAAATTTGATTCGTATAAATGTATAATGAGATTAAAAGCCATCAACTTAAATCTATAAGGTCCTTAATAACACTTTTATAAGTAAGAATAAAAAAACAATGGTAAATACTAGGACATATTGAATATGAATCAGTGCAAGGTCAGTGATAATATAAGGGATAACCATCTTAAATTACTAAAGAAGTAGGCAATGAAAATTTATATAAAATCCCTTTTAGCCCACAACTCACTCCTAAAACAAAAATTAAAAATTGCATGGATTAAATATAAAATAATAACAAAAAACATTCTTTTACAATGCAATTTTTATTTGTAAAAACATCAGTAAAATATGTTCACTCATTGATATCTCAAGGATGTTATCATTGATATCTAAAGGAGGGATTAAGTAGCTAACCATTGATTTATTTAATCAATCTTTAGGAAAAGCATGTATTACCTTTAACTTTATTATACATATAAGATCCTTCATTCCTTACATTATCAAGAGCAAATGGACTACCTTACTAACCCTTTTCTAGATAATATATTAAGAATAAATATGCTAAGCTAGTTATAAATAAAGCAATAGGTCTAATAAGTTCTAATGCTTACTCTTTTAAGAAAATTGGTTGTTGGCTAGAGATACATAAAGAAATTTAGAATTTTTCTCTTAGAGGCAAAATGTTCTATGAGATTGACAAGACTTTCATTAGCATGCTCCATAAAGTTTTGAAATTTTTTACTCTTAAATATTTCAAAATTATCTCATTTTATAATATTATGTACAAGCTTATCTTTAAAATACTAGTAGATAAGATCAAAATGGTGCTAAATTTGATTATTAACCCTTTACAAAGGGTGCTTATAGTAGGGAGTAACAATAGGGACAACAGTTTGATTACCTAGGAACTACTAAAAAATTAGCATATGCTTCCTTATATGAAAATATGTCTTCTTAAAATTAATTTCCATAAAGTGTTTGACATATTGGAATAAGATTTTTTTCATTAGCACCTTGGAAGCATTTGGATTTCTAACTATCTTTGTCAAGTAGTTGTTTAGATGCATTTCTACCATATCTTACAATATTATAGTTAATAGTGAGCCAACCTTAATTTTTAGAGGTGGCAAAGGCTTGTGGCAAGGAGACCTCTTATTTCAATATCTTTTTATCTTTTGCATATCTCACTCATTTTTTAGCCTTTAATATTGAGGGCAATTACAAGTTAAAATACCACAATAAGTGTAACCATCTAAAGCTCTTTAACCTCTCGTTTATTGATGATTTTCTTCTATTTAGAAAATAAAGTATCTTCGTGGTGAATAGTTTCTTAATTTCCTTACGATAATTTATCGTATTAGGTATATTGATAAATCCTAATAAGAGTAACCTCCATATATAAGGAGAAAAGTTTGTATTAATATTTCAAATCTCCTAACAAATATGCACCAAACTAGATGCCCCATCACTTAAGTATTAAGATCCCAATTACTATGACAAGACTTATCTTCTTTAATTATTTTTTGCTATCTAATTTAGTATAGGAATGATTAGATAACTGGAATATCTTAAATCATTCTTATGTAAAAGAGTAAACAATTGATTTCTTTGTTCTTTAGCAATTGACATATTTATTAGATCGCCTACATTTTCCTTTTAATGTCTATTGAAAGATTGCTTAAAAATATCTTATAGATAAAAAATAAAGAAGGTGCTATAAAGGTTAAGATCAAATATAATGAGTTGTGTTTGCCTAAAGCTAAAGGAGGGTTGGGATTCCATTATATTAAATTAATGAATAAGATGTTATTAATCTAGTATAAAAACATTTTATAGATACTGAGTCGATATAGGTTTGATGAGGGAAAAGCATATGGTATAGCAAGGTTAATGCTTAAATATTATGGTTTGTGAAATATATTTTAAAATTTAGAAAAAAGGTCAGAGGTGTTTTGAATATTATCATCAATGACAAGATAGTGCCTTGGTTTTAGCATAATAAGTGAGACATATTAGGAGCACTTCATAGGTTTCTGTACATCATATCAATCATCGAAGGTTTATAAGAGCACTTTAAATTGAAAACAATCATCTAAAATAATGTATAAAGGTGGACAAATGATCAGTCTTTTCCTTTTAATTAGGAACAACCTCCCTTCTTATGCATCAAGTATTACTAGAGAAGATCGTGCTATTTAAATATGTCATAAGTCCTATAATTTCATAAATAATTCAAATTTATAGCTTATAAATGGTAGTCATCATACCACATTATGGAAAAACCTAGTATAGCTCTTTAATGGACTTTCAAAAGCTAGCTTTCTTCTTTAGTTTGATATGAAAATAAACTATAGATTACAAATAGAATTACCTTTATAGCTCAAGAAAGCACCATTTGTGTGCCTCGTAATTTAGAAATAAAGTCTCATAATAATTTTTTCTTTAGCTACACTTACTCTTTAACAATCTGGAACACTATCCTACATATTTGTAATTTATAGTGTAACTTGTTACATTGGCAAAACACAATGAAATAGGCTTCTAGGTTCACATTTAACTTCAAAGGGAACATTGCCATTTTAAATGACCTTTTAGGTGATAGTTTATGCTCTTTGAAAGGAAAGGAACCCTAGAATATTTAAAAACTAGGAAAAAAACTTCTAATAAGTTAGCCATCACTTGTATCATTTGATTAGGGAAATATCTATAGTTAAAGAAGTCAACTTAAACCTGAGTCTAGTTATGGATTCCAACTAGAACCTGCAACTTTTGATTGATAGTAGTAGTTGTCTTAGTATTTTTTTGATTTGTAATTTTTTATTTATGAGGGTATCTTACTTTTGAAGTGTTTGGCTTCTTTGACTATTCTTGGTTCTAACCCTTGTCAAGCTCTTATTCCCTTATTAGTGGGTTTCTTTAAATGTATTTCTTTAAATTCCTAAAAACATAAAAAATAAAATAACTAAATTTATTACCAAAATGATTATAAGCCAAACAACCACTGATCAAGCCTGAGTGCAACAAAATAATCACTATAAATGTAAATGTGATTATTAGAAGGAATCTAAAACAAAGAAGAACTTATAATGTATGACGCATTGGTGGGAATTAAAAAAAGGGTATTAAGAAGAAGGCTATTATGGCTTAAAGGGAGGAAAGGAGAGAATTAGTAGGGAAAATACAAGTTTTTTTATCAATTTCTATTTTTAATATTAAAAAGAGAGCTATTGTAATTTTATTAGAATAAAAGAGGTTACAAAAACTTATTCTTAGGACTAATTAGGAATAATTGCTATTGTCAAATTATGTATATTTCCACCATCATTCAAGTTTGAAGTTAATAGTTCACTATTCACTATAAGTATAATCACTTACTAGTTGATTTATTGTATAACTAACTTAAAACTGTAGGTGTATATCTAATTTTCAACCGTTATATATGCTCAGTAAAAGACTATTTGCATAATGGAACAAATTTTTAGAAGGGAGAAGAAATTTAAACATGATCATCCTGTTAATTCACATACATTCATAGCTTTTAGTTTGTTAAAAATTATAAAATTTGTATTCATTTTCCTAAACTATAATGAAATTGTATTTGATATTGCCATTGAATTTTACAATTATTTTTTTATAAATATGGTATATTAAATTACAATTTATTAAAGAAAAATTATGTTTTAAATTCAAAATTTTACTCATTTTTACAATACTACTTAACAGTATAAAAATATTAATAAAATATCACAATTTTCAATTTGTCACAAATATAACTCTTATCAATTCCTACTATTAACTTTGTTGACATGGATTGTCAGAAAAATTCATGTTAGTTTATCTCATTAACTTATAATTTAAAAAATATGAAACTTTAGCCACCACTAAGTAACATCAAGAACAAAATAAAATTCCAAAGACTTTTAAGCTCCTTATATTTTCTCCTCTTTTTGTTCTTTGTTCATGTCTTCTAAATGGTAAAATCCATTTAAAATTCAATTTAACATTCTTTTGTTTCACTAAAATTTTCTTATTTTAAATGGGTTTTATTAAATTAAATTTGACGAATATTAGTTTAATATATGAGATTTAATATAACGTGAATATGACTTAGGGTGAGGCTTTGAAAAATTACAAAAGAGTTATAGAAGCTAAGATTATGGGCATGCAAGCAAAAGTCAAATTTATGGTAACTTATGTAACAAAGCAACTACCTCTACAGGTGTTAATTAGAACTATACTAATTCTTACCAAATTTCATAAGAGTTGTAGTTAAGACATATTTAATATAATCCATTTAGGAAGCAACTACTTACTAATGAATGAAAAATAAAATATTTGGGATTCAAAAAAGTTTTAGTAGATTAGAATGGCTTCTTAAGATAGATACTTCATATGACCTTAGACATCTTGAGGTAGAAAGCATTCAAAGGCTTTAAGTTGCGAATTTAGTTTTTAGGTTTTTATGCTTCAAAAAAGGGGATTTTCTTTATTTTAATTAAAAATTATTTATTTAAATTCCATCTATATACTTATATAACCGGTCCTGTCTATATGACACTTCATGTCAATAAGTCTAACAATAAGGTTAACATTGTTTACGTTTAGACTATATTTATAACAAACTGAAACTTTTAACATTTGAATGATATCTTTTACCTTTTTAGTTAGTATTTTAAAGTTAGGTAAAATTATTAGTTTACCTTTTGTTAGAAAGTTTATAATTGATGAGTGTTTGAAACTTATATTAATATTTAGTTAAGTGTTCTAATACTTAATTTTTAATAAAGTATCTATATTATGAAACTTATGAAATTAACTATTTCCTTAACATAAAATAATTTTAAGTGTTAATAATGCGCAGTAAATTATTATTTTTGATGTATAAATATATGTGATGCATGGTAGAAAATGCCCAAAAACTTACTTTCCTAATTCAAATAACTAGACTAGGAAGAAAAGTATAAGGAAACATGATTTAAACTCAAGTTTCTTGTAAAATTAAAACTTTGTGCATTGATAATGTTATGGAATATAAAGAAAAATCGTTCACTCATTTTCTTGAACAACAAGTAATTGTTGTTCAAAGATCTTATCCAGATAAATCTCAATATAATGGTATGGTTGAACGAAAGCACACACACATACTTAGTATTATTTGAGCTCTTCTCATTTTTTCTTCTTATTCAGAAATTTTTTAGGGAGAAGTTTCTCTTACATTTCTCTATACTATCAATTGTATACTTACATATCTCTCCTTATGAATGCTTGTAAAATCATGCTCCTAATTATCAAACTCTTAAAATCGTTGGCAGTGCTTGTTTTGTTGTTCTACAACCATATGAATATATCAAACTAGAACCACGAGCATAATTATATTGCTTTTATGGGTATGGGATAGAACATAAAGGATATAAGTGTTGGGATCCACTGTCGCAAAGACTTCAAATCTCTTGGTATGTGACCTTTTAGGAATATAAGATGTTTTCATCCCTTTCAAAATTTGGTATCAATGAACCTTCTTATGAAGTTTTCTTTGATTCCACTATATCCTTGTTTCTAACATTTCTTTTACATGATCATATAATAGTTATAACAATTTGACACAACTTATGTTTGATCCTATCATATCTCCACCAATTGTCAATCCATCTTCTCCTTTAGTTAATTCATCTGTATCTATTTATTCATTAGAATCTCCTATACCTCAACTTGTTATTCATCGTACCAATCGAGTAAGTCAACCTTTTATTCTTCTTTGATATTTTCATGATTATTCTACTATTGTATCTCTATATGAACCTCATACATATCGTGAGGCAAATTCTAACCCTCTATAACAACAAGTATTGAAAAAGAATTACAAACACTTACTAGCACCAATATTTGGAACATGATCGACTTACCTTTATGGAAGTCTATTGTTCTCTATAAATAGATCTGTAAAATTAAGTTTCGAGTTAATGGATCATTTGAGTGATACAAAGCCTGACTAGTTACTAAAGGATTCATCCAAGAGTATGTATTGACTATAAGGAAACATTTGCCCCCTATAGCATGCTTAACATTAGTCATAATCTTATAAAAATTGTTGCTAGCAACCATTGTCCATTATTCTAGATCGACGTTTAAAATGCCTTTATTAACAATGATTTTATACCAGAAGTGTACATGTTGTATCTACCTGGTTATGGTAATCCACCCAATAAGGTTTGTTAACTTCACAAAGCCTTGTATGGACTGAAAGAAACTCCTCAAACTTGGTTTTCCAAATTTAGTTCCACTATTAGCCTTTTTGGTTTTCAATATAACTTTTATGATCATGATGGGTTGATGATATGATAATTACTATAATGATGCTCAGGATATTTAAGTCTTAAATCATTTTTACATGAAAATTTAAGATGAAAGTTTTGGATAATTTGAGTTAGATTTTAGGTCTTAAAGCTTCATCTGATGAATTTGGCTATATCTCTTATAAGCAAAATATGTCATAGATCTTACATCTCAATCAAGTATCACTGACACCAAGACTACTACCACTCCCCTTAAGCCCAATGTTCACCTCTCTAATATTGATGAGATTCTTCTTAATGATAGTACTTTTATCACCAATTATTTGGTTGTATTATACCTTACTGTTTTTGTCCTAATACAGCTCATACAATTCACATCATCGGTCAATTCATGTTAATACCTTATATTTGACTCACTTCTCTACCCATGCGCCTTTAGGTTTGTTAAATTTAGTAGGTGGCAAAGTAAAAAAAAAAAATATCTCTTGATCTAACACAGAAGCAGAGTACTGAGCTTTATAAACACAACTTATGTACTTATCTGGCCACGTTGGTTGCTTCATAATATGGGTATTTCCTTTTCTTTTGCAACTCCTTTATTTTATGATAGTCATAGTGCCAGATAGATTACTCATGCTGATATCTTTCATGAGCGTATCAAACATATTGAGATTGAATGTCACCTTTTGTATCTTCATATTATTTAAGAAACTATTTAACTTATCCCTACTTCTTCACAATTTCAAATTGTGGATATTTTCACCATATCCGATCCATCTCAACGATTTCATAAAATTGTTTTCAAACTCAAGATGTCCAATTCCTTAATACCTTGAGTTTAAAGCAGGACGTTAACATATAACATACACATTATACATTTATGTAATTATTTATAAGGCATATTCTTGTGTAAATTCATGTATAAATACATCCTTGTGTAATAATTTTACACACATAGAAATACAGAGCTTTCTTCGCCTCTTATAAATATGAATATTGTCGACTATCAAAATTATTTACAACAAAGTATCACCTTTTAAACTAATAATATCATAATAAATACTGATAAGTAATCCTAAGATAAATTGTTAAATTAAATACATTCTAAATGTGAAAAGATAAAACTATTTTTAGATGGTCTATATGTCTACTTATATATTATTTTTAATATATATCCATAATTCTTGTCATGATTCTTGGCGTTGATAAAATTAAATGATGTCAAAGTTAATAAAATCAATAATCACATATGGCATTGACGCCCACTCAATCACATGATAAATCATTAATTTTTTTAATTATCAATTTCATAATTTAATTTTTCGTTCAAATTGAACATAAAAATAAAGAAATTCAAAATATACGATTATTTGATATTGTTTATTTAGTGACATAGATTAACTATTTTAAAATGTTGAAAAGTAATAGAAATTCATTTAAAATTCTTTTCACCCTTTTTCTTTTATTATATCTAATTTTTCAATTTTATTTATATTATAATTACAAATTTTAACAACATTCAGTATAACATTGTTTCCTTTGTTAGTTTTATACCAAATTTAAATTTTATAGTTTCGTATTCTAAAATTTTGGGCATTAAAAATGGAACAAAAATGAGTTTTTTTAACTCATTGGAATTTAGAACTTATTTTGTTAAAATTATGAGAACAGCGCAATCACTGTCGCTTGTTTTCTTTAACGAAAGAAATCATTCATTTATCATAACCACTAAGAAGGGAGGTACTCAACAAATAATTTGAACGTTCTCAAACCTCCATGCAAAGTTAAAAGTCAACGCCATTTTACAAAGATTTGGAGAGGGTCATAATATACGCAATCTTCCCTTTATATTATTATAAAGGATATGTTTCTGTAACTTAAACTTGTGATCTTATAATTATAAAGAAGCAACTTTTATCGATTATTTCAAAGCTCACTCTTAAAACGTCCATGCAAAGTTAGTTAACATATATTTCGAATTGGTTTTCAAGTAATACTTAGGATGTGTTCGCATCTAATTGTTTGGACTGGCTATACAGCTGTCTATATGATCCGTAAGAAAACTTCTATAAGGACCTATTCAATAAAGATTTTGTATCTTAATCACCGTTACTTTTGATTAGGGTTGGAGTTCGACTTTGCACGGTTGGCTTCTAGTCAAAATAAATGAGCATAACACTACTTCTGTAAAGCAAAGAGGAGATATCCGACTGGCCAGGGCGAGAAAAAGACAGGAGAAAGTGGTAGACAAATTTTGTCTGAATTCAGAACTGATAAAAGGTTTGGAAGACAGACTAGAAACAGTAGCCACATCTCCAAGTAGGGAAAGGATGTTTTGTCTATCTCATGGTCGTCACCTTCATTTTCATTCCCAAAATTGTGCTCCCAGCATAAACTGAAAGAGTCCGCACTTAATTCCCAGTGGCCAACATCAGCAACTTCTTTTAGGTTAATTAATGTCCAATTAGTAATTCTAAATTTCCTGAGTTTGGCCCATTTGTTTTCCTGATTTTAGAATTTCCTTGCTTCATTTTTCATAATTATTCCACCATTATGAATTGAAGGACTTACCTGGAGAGGGGATTTAAAAATAGAAGGATATCAATACTGCTTCATAGAACTAATGATGAGGACAAATTATTTATTTTTATATCTCTAAATTATAAATATTGTGGGATTAATTAATTATCTATAATTCAACTTGACTTAATATCGAAATTGCTAAAGTATATATGTTGATCTTTGAGATTGTTGTGGGTCAAATCTCATTTTATTTATCTAATTCCACTAAATTTGAACTCCAAAAGTGTTAACTATCTTCATGGATCAAAAGGAAAGAAGTTGTGGGTGATCGTATGTGGTATAAAATCTTAAACTTTTGAAATTTAATGATATATTTGGGAGACAGAAGTTGCATGTGACAAAAACACATGATGATGCAAGAGTTTTAGAGTCCATATAGCTTTCATCAACTACATTTTGATTAAAATTTGATCTCTAGAATTTGTTTAGGAGTAGTATTAGTATATGTATGTTTATATATATATATTTCAATTTGTACCCAATTATCAGGTTAGAGAGGAGTTTTTGAAGACAGAGTTAGAAAAGCTTTAGCAGCGTTGCTTTGTCAGGTATTCTTTCCTTGAAACCTTATAACACTTGTAACTTGATATTATTGGATTTCGTAGATTTCTTGTTGGATAAATCAAGTGTCCAATTTTCTTATTGTTATCTATATCATTTGAATAGTTTGTTATTAGTTGAATGATCTCAGAGATCATGAGAGTGTTATTGCCTAAAGCCCTAATAAGTAGTATTAGAGCTTTATTTATGGAGAGTGACAATAGCTCTACGACAAATTTGACATCAACTAATTACTCAATTTAGAGACTTATAATGAAAAATCTCCTGTATTACAAAAATCTATAAGATCCAACTGATGTGGATAAAAGTACAAAAGACGATATCTTGTCTATGTCGGAAAAGATAGCAGAAAGAGTGAGAGAAGATGAAGCTGAAGACCTTGGGAACTATTTGATAATGGAGTGATATCAAGATATTCAATCACGTATCCTAGGACAGGATCCTTTACAGCTATGAAAGAAATTATAGGGTAGTTTTCATACTCTAAATGATTGTCACTTTATACAGCATCATATTATTTATGATACAAATTAACTTATTTTTGTTTCCTCTGAAAATTAGATTAGTAATATTTTCACAAAGCTTCATTCATTAGGGTAGTTTCATACTCTAAACTCTAGTTAACCAATTTTCATTAGGGGGATGTCAAAAATATTCTACAAATGATCTTGATTTGTAATGATATCATCACTAATTTGCTCCCTCGATTATGTACCTTAATTTTCTCTCATTAGCTTTATTTCCTTATTTAAGTATAAGTTCTCGTATATAAATATGCAAATTGTAATAAATATAATATAGATTCCCTCTTTGAACTTTCTTCAGTTAATTGTCTTCTTCAACTTTACTATAAGGAAAAACATCCTATTTTCAGGAACTTTGAATTTTCAATTTGGGACGTCATTTTCTTATTTAGCTAAAGAGGAAAGAAAACAAATTTCCTTCTTTCTGTGTATATATTATGTCAAATGGGGAGACCTTGGACACTAGATAGGTTTCACAATTATAAATTATAATGGCCCCTGGTCGATATAGACGTGCATGTCTGGGGTCCTCAAATTCCGAAATAATTGCTCTCACCAAGTCTGTCGTAATTAGGAATCTGAGTATTATCTATCAATCAACCATTGTCTCTTTCGGTGAATGGTCCCCTTCACCATCCTACCCCACACTAACTCAATCCAAAAGCGTAGTCCTCCTAAAAAGGTCCCCCATCACCTTTCGCTTCCCAATAAAATCACCAATCCAAATGCGGTGCCCTTTCACCTTCTTTATATTCCACTTTGTTGGATTGATATGGTAATTCTCAAATCACATTTCTGGTTATATAGAGAAATATCTCATATGTACTTGAAAAAACTCAGATGCTAATTTGGTTCCTATTTTTCTTTCGTTATCCAGTTTTCCTTTTAAATGATTCAACTTCCAAGAGAACATATAGCACTGAAAAGTGAATTAAAAAACATGTTAGTGTCTTTGTTTCCTTTTGAAAAGAATTCTTGTTAATTGAACAACTTAGCATTCTCACTAATACAAGTAAACTACAAATTTATCAATTCAAAGTTCTGAATTGAAGCACTAGCAGTCTAAAAATAACAATATTTTCACCAAAATTTCCTTTCATCAACTATGTGAAGGGAATGAAATATATATAAAAAATGTAAATCCTCTAGATTCCACATCATTTCTTTACTACACTTCTTGATATCCTTGGAATGGGATTTTTGTAAAGGGATGTTTGAAGAAAAGGATTTGTTATAGAAGTTTGTTGATCTTTTCCTTCTATGAATATCTTTGGCACTAAAAAATTAATGAAAAGAAAATAGAGAAATTGAGGAAGCACTTTAAAGTGAAGAAGTTAGGTGCTAAATATATTACTATAATAATTTCCGGCTAATTACATTTTGGAGTTTTGCCTACTTAATGAATAAAAAAAAATTTCTAACCAATTTTTCTCTCAGATAACCACCAAAAAAATAAAGAAGGACAGTAAATTTTGACTTTATTATAAATATGACAAACTGACTTATTACTCTTTTATGGTGTTAATATAGAGTTAATCAAGTGTTCCCAATTTCTTACAAGAATTCGAAAGCTTTTCTAGGGTCTCAATCAACCCCCTATAAGAACACCATTTTTGTCTTGATCGAATCACAAAAGATAGTAAATGAACTATCCCAGATTCTAGGGTTTAAATATTAGCAAACTCCTTTTAAAGTACTTAGACAATCCCATGACAATAGTAAGATTATCTTTCAAATTACTACAAGAAAAGAAGGCCTTTCGCGACATTTTTAAAACGTCACAAAAGCTCAAAAAATGTCGCAGAAGATAATTTGCGACGTTTAAAAAACGTCACTAAAAACGTCGCGGAATATTGAGTAGGCAAAGGGTATGAAAAATCCAACATTTCGCGACGTTTTAAAAAACGTCACTAAAAGCCAAGAAAATCTGCGACGTTTTCAAAAAACGTCGCGGATTGTAAGAGTTTCCGCGACGTTTTTTAAAAACGTCATGGAAACCCTTACAATCCGCGACGTTGTGTGAACGTCGCAAAATAGGTAACAATCCGTGACATTTTTTTGTAAAACATCGCGAATTGTAAATAATTTATATTTTAATTTTCAAAAAATAAATTTAATATAATAAAAAATCAAATATAATTTTAATTTTTAATTTTCCCGAAAATGAATTTAGTTTAAAATTTTTCAATTTTAATATTTAATTTTTATTTAATTATAAGTTTAATTTTATAA
>JANZLC010000009.1:1128336-1143926 GCA_026413385.1 Erythroxylum gracilipes
ACTCTCTATTACTTACTGCGTTTTTAATTTCTTAGTAACGAAATTTTTCAAGAATCTTTGACGTAAAAAGTTTGTCTTAATTGAACAAATTTTTTTAAAGGGTTGTTAAAAAGATAACACAATTCAACCCCCCTTTTTGTGCGTTGATTATCATATTACAAACGTGTGATTCACTTCAAAATTAACCTGAAATGAAGTAACCTTAAAGGACATGAAATCTGGAAAATTTCAGGTGTTAATGATTCCTCTAAGCTTGTAAAAGTCGTGAAGTATTGAAGGTAGTAAAGTTACACACATTAGCGATGTTGATGACAAATTCTGGAATTTTGATTTCAGCCTTGTGTACATGTTGAACTAGCTGACAAATTTCACTCTAAGTTAGTATATTTGGACTTGATTAATGCTAGGAATGAGCCTAGATTGTTGCTTTATTAATTGGTTAAGAGCTTGATAAGTTTATGTAGTTAATTGATGTCATAATCTAAAGAATGGACTGTTTTGATGCAGTTAAGTTCAAATCTGGAAATCATGGTTTGTTAAAGGAATAAATGAGTTCTTTTAATGCAAACATGATCTTAAGTACTTGAGTAATGTGTATAAGGTATGGATGAATGAGCATTGAAGAACATGGGGTACTTATGAATGAGAATTAGGTAAATGTATGAATATACATTGCTGGGAAAAGTTTGGTGAATGTATAGGTCTAGCTTGCTGAAATTCTAGATTTCAAATAACAATTGTGTGTGTGTTATAAGAGGCTTTTGATAATGAAAATGTTCAAGGATAGGTGTAAAGTATGGTTGATGAATTTGGAGTAAATGAAGCTAACTTAAAGGTACAAACCTGATTGCAAAATGGTAGTACACAAAATATAATGTTTGAATGGTCAAGATTTATGAATAGTTACATACCCGTAAAGGTCAATTGAGCATGCAATAAAGATGACATATATATATGTGTATGATTGAATATTCATATGATTGATCAACTTAGTAATGTGTGAACTATATGTGTGTATTGCATGACTAAAGAAGCACAAATTGATTGTCAGCATCCAGACATTGCCAGGTCATCAAGGCAATAGCTTATCTGGAGCCTATTGTGAGTTAACCTAGATGTTTTCTCACTATGAATGAATTGTTTTCGATTAACTTTTATATATTGAAATGTTATTGATATGATTGTGATAGTTCCGGACATTGATGGTCCGAGGAGTTTGATATTCAGGATTGTATTGGAAGTGCTTTTTAATTGTATGTGAATATGGAAAATGTGCACTTAACTGAATGTTGAATGCCGGACTCAGATCTGATGAATGTGAGGAATGACTGTGCACATTGAATGAAAGTTATTGATAGCATATTATGTGAATTGATGCATTCCATTAGATTGTTATGCATGATCAGATAAAGAAATTGTCACCAGAGTGACCAATGTGAAAAAGAGCTTAAAGCTTATAAATGTGCACAAAAGCTACAGGTTCAGTTATTAATGAGCTCGGTATCCACAATAGGTACATGACAGAATATGAAATGAGCCCAGTATCCACAACAGATACGGGACAGTAAATAGGCGCTCAGTCACAACAGAGTAAAAATGAACGTGGAGTCACTTGTGCATTTGCATTTATGTATACATCTTTACATGTATCATGTGAATAATTGTGAAGAATTATTGAATTGCTTTGATATAGTGATATGTAATGTTTGTGTACATGTTGATGATATGAATGATTGAGATAAATGATTGAACTATTCTGAAATGATTATATGAAATGTTTGTAGTTCATGATGTATTGTTGAGATATGATGTATATTGTGACATGGTATTCAATATTGAACGATGTGATACATCTGCTGAATTGGGAACTACCCTTGTGATATTTGTGTTCTGACTTGAGTGAGCACATCGATGATGGTTCACTCACTGAGATCGTAAACTCGTCAAAATTGCAACATTGATTTTCAGGTACAAGGGAGACCTAGTTTCTAAGGTGGTATAATAGAAGTCTAGTACTATCAATTAGCTTCTCCTTTCATGTTGAACTTTTTGTACAGAGCTTTAAACTCCCAGGTGTTATGTTATGTATAAACATGGATTATGAAATGTAATGACAATGTAAGTAAGTTTCATTTTGTGAACCAAATGAGGAGTTTTGATTTTTGGAAATACTTATGTTCTGTATGATGCCATAATAGGTTGATGTGATTGTTCTAACATGCTATTTTCATAAGGTAAGTTCTGAATGTCCCCTAGATATTCGAGCATATGCTCTAAGTAGTGGTGTGTTACATAAAGGGTGCTAGATTGTTAGAGGGACCGGAGTTGGTTTAGGAGATGATGGAGAAAATAGGGGTGGTAGGGCAATGCTTGAAGGCAACTCAGGATCAGCAAAAGAAATATGCCGATCAACATCGTCGGGAGATGAATTACAATGTTAGAAATATGGTATTTCTTTGAGTATCACCTTGGAAGGGAATTCTAAGGTTTGGTAGGAGAGGGAAGTTGAGTCTGAGATATATTAGGCCATATGAAATTGTATCACGATTGTGGTTGTTATCTTATAGATTAGCATTACCACAAAAGTTATCACATATTCATGATGTGTTCTATGTGTCGATGTTGAGATGCTACCGATCAGATCCTAGTCATGTTATATCGAGGCCTAAGATCGAAGTTACAAATGACATGACTTATAAGGAGGAGCCAGTGAAGACATTAGAAAGAAAAATTAGGAAATTAAGGAGAGCTTCCTCCTTCGGTGACAGTATGGAAATGGGGTTCGACCAGAAGTGCGGAAACTTAGAATAGAAGAGCAGTTATGGTGGCAATTTTTGTTCTATTGGTCCTAGAAGTTACCAGTGGTGAAGGGTTTTTGCACCAGTGGGGTATGTTGCCACTGTTTCACTAATTGAAGCCATACCTTAGTCCAACTTACAGTAGTGACATTTCCAGTTTTTTCTTTAAAACATAATCCTTGTGGATTATATGATCTTTTTTATACATATATTACACTGGATGCTGAGAAAGATTGGATTTTGAGTTCATACGATGTATGTAGATGCTAAAGGGGAATGGATGCTGTATGTAACGCCCCATTTTAGGGGTTAAATTCTAAAAATACATGTCTGATAAATGTTTCGGTTTGTTTGTTCTGTCTTGGGTGGCATCCATGTATCCTCCCAGGGGGTATTTGAGTGTTACACTGTGACTAGGATATTCTTACATATATTAGTATAGCTTGGATTGTGGAAGCTTTTGCAAGTGATTATGGTATTTGATTATATTTCAACAAAGAAAAAAGAAGCTTATTTGTTCTTCCTTTCCTTTATCTAATGCCTTCTTTATCTATAACCATTGGCAGTAATTGGTCCTAAGAAACTGATCTATTAGAGGACACACTTAAATCATGGAGTCATTTGCATACTAGTTTTGAGTTGAGGTTTAAAATCTTTCAACACCATCTAAATATAGGAGTTTATAGAGTTCCAGGGCTTTACTTTAAGCTTTTTTTTCTTTTTCTGCTTAATTTCCTAAATATCCTTAATTCATCTTGGGAGAAACTAGCTTCTGAAATTCCTTGGAAACAAATAAGATTCATAAAAAATATACTAGTCAAATTCATCATACATCAAATCCTTGATTAAATAAAGAAGAATTTCAGTTTAGGGTTGCATTAATTCTTCATCTTTAACACATTTTGCTACCTGTTATTATACACGCACATCAAATAAAGAAAAAAAGAAAAACCATTCTTCTTCTTTTTAACTTATATGGTACTCTGCACTAACATGGACCTCCTTCACCCTCTTCTCATATTCATCTTCCTAATCTTCTTCCTCTACCTCTGCATCAATGCCTTCCTCCTCTTCCTCTGCATCAATTTCTTCCTCCTCTTCTTTAATCTTTTTCTATACCTTAGCCAAATCCTTTAACAGATGTAGATGTTGGTGGCTTGTTACTTGCCTCACCCCTAATTTTCATGATATGTTCTACACTTTGAAGAGAAAAGCTTTTAC
The DNA here is from genome assembly GCA_026413385.1 of Erythroxylum gracilipes. Lineage (NCBI taxonomy): Eukaryota > Viridiplantae > Streptophyta > Magnoliopsida > Malpighiales > Erythroxylaceae > Erythroxylum > Erythroxylum gracilipes. The sequence goes on from JANZLC010000009.1 coordinate 1,132,356, forward strand.
TGTCTCTTTTGTAATAAATGGCTTGAGATGAAAATTATAGGTGACCTTTTATTTCTTTAGTAAATTCTTCCAAAACCATAGATGACTTTTTATTTCTTTAATTGATAATCTCTACAAGATAAGTAACGAGAGAGGAAAATGTGTCAAAGAGGGTATACAAAGTTTCATTAGCTAGTAAACCATAATTTTGATGTACCAACACAAATTCTGATAGTTGCATAATGAAACCTACCATTGATGGATTTGCAACAAATATATGAGAGTAGGTGTCTACAATCTTAAGATATATGAATATAGTAAGGGATTTTGTACTAGACAACCATTATCCTCTGCATGAGAAGAACAAAGAGAAGAAGAAGAGTGAGATGACTTAAACAACTAACAATTCAAATAGAAGTAAAAATGGTGGCTAGGTGTAGTCACCTGAATTGTTTTTCTAAAATTCTTGGGATCATCTTATTCTTCAAATGGATAGGCTCCCACCAACATCACGTAAAGAGTAACTCCACTTGACCATACATCTGCCAACTGGAAATCAAAAAGGAGAAAGAAAACACTAATATAGGACTGTTATACTATAGTTTCGAATATTATTCTCATATACTACTTTCAAACCTTAAATGCATGCCCACCATAAAGAACATGCATACCAGAGTTCATATTCTCATGTTAAATTCAAAGGGAAGCATGGGATTGATGCCCGAAACAAGGTTTTGTAATGCAGGAAACAAACTATATTGGATGTTGTTAAGTGAAGTTTTTCCTTCATGTAAGTTCTATCTCCATCGGAACAATTACACATCAAAAGCTTCATTCTAAAAAGACCAAGTTTTCAAGAAAAGGGCTTTCCACTTCCTGTAATTCTATCAAAGTCAACCTCGAAGCTTCTTTTCCCAAATTGACAGGTGAGATTCATTTTTTAACCATTTTATAAGGCTTGTTTGTATAAGATCCAGTAAAACCATAAGTACACACTCAACCATTCATGATGTACAAAATCAAGTGATCCACACTCCCGTTCTGTCGATATAATCTCCGAATATGCTAACCATGAATACTTGAAAACTCATCTTGTTTTATGCCTTAGTTTAACCAATTTCATTAAAATACAACTAATGGTAACCTACTTTATAAGGTGGATCGCGCGAGAGGGATTGAAGTGATCGGCAACGATGATGCGTGAAGGAGGCAAGACAACCCCTGAAAAGCAGATCGACAAGAGGGATTAAAGTGATCTGCAGTGATGATGCATGCAGGAGGGAAGATATTGGATCATAAAAGTAGGGTTCTGTAAAATTACAAGAGAGAGGGGGTGAATATTTGGGGATTTAAATAAAATTAGAGTTCTGTAAAAATTGAGCAAATTATTCTTTTTTTCTTTTTTGAAAATCAAATAGACTTTTGAGTTTTTTTTTACATGACATTTAAAATCTACTTGGCTCTCCAAACATACTTTTTATATAAAGTAACAGCGCGTGAATGACACATCCTATTTTTTGTCCAAATTTGGCTAATATTGAGCAGACTCGCAAACATTTAGTCCTTAATTAAGCAGATTATAATGTTTGGCCATAAATTGATCAAACTCAAATAACTTTAGCCCTTGAATTGACTATATAAGGAGAAGTTTTTGTTGTAACCCTTTTTGACTGGTCTACCATAGGATCGCCAAAGGAACCTATATATATAACCATAGACAAGAAGATCAAATTGTTAGTTTCATTTTTCAGTTATTTCATTGAAAATAAAGACATGGGATATTGGCCCTGTTTGGCAATCAGCTGATTGCATTAACTGTTAACTGATTCTATCATCTATTAGCTGATAGATGATTATATCAGCTGATTTGACCAGCTGATTGCATTAGTTGTTTGTTAAAAATGTTTGGTAAAATTAACTGTTTAGTATTAGCTCTTTATGTGTAAAATAACTTATGAGAACATGACTTCAAAAAAATTATAAGGGTATGAATATTATATATCTTAGTATTTCGTTGAATATTCTTATAAGAATTTATATTTTAGAGAAGTCGTGTTCACTTGTACTGTTTCATTATCTATGAAAATTGTATGCAACTTTTTCTATTTTCATTTTCGCTTAAGGTCAACATTTTATTTCTAACCTATAACTGCATAAAACAATTATAAGAACAAACATTGTTCTTGACAACGAGGGGTGGACCAATTGGTCCAGATTCCTCACTTAAGACTCTCCTCTATAGGAGGTCTTGAGTTCGAGTCACGCCAAAGGATGGAAAATAGGCATGTTCCTATTGATGATCCTCTAGCCCCCTGGGCACAGCTCCTTGATCGGATCGATTACGGATGTCTCACTTCCAGCGGCAGTGTGGGAGTTGGAGCTACTAGGGAACCCGAGGGCTGATGGGAACCTGATGCTGAGCAGGGGAGAGCCAGTGATCAATCATCAGTTGACCAATCAAGTATGTGAAGACTCCTTGTGCGCAGAAGTATATAGGCTACGTAGGAACCTGAGAGATCTTGGGGTTCCAAATTTACATCCTCTAGGCGCTTGGGGTGAGGTCGTAGGAGCTTAGGATTAGTCTGGCTAAGCTAGGATACCTAATGTAATTAAAAAAAAAAAGAACAAACATTGTTCCTAAAATATAGGTATCTAGGAACCTCAATTAAATGATATAATTGACTTTTGATAATTAAAATTTTGGCTGATTGATAAAAACGTTCCTATATAAGAGCATTTTTATTTTTTTTGTTGTTTATCTTAAATCAACCATCGGATTTGCTACTCTTCAATCAACTTTTGTACCTGTTCGAAGAGCCAACCAGCTGATAACCAGCTATTAACGAGGCCATTAATTACTTGCTAAAATGATAACGCTACTGTACCTACGACATGCATCATGGAAAGTCATGTTTGTACCCAAAACAAACTAGAACAGAGCTTTGTCTCTTTTGCATTGGAGTCTCTGGAGAGCATTAATGTCTAATTGAACAAAACCAAACATCCTTCCGCTCCCTACTCCCCATATCATCCATAAATGCACTATTACATTAAAAGCTCCAGATTTTGTCTCCTTGGGCTTTTTCACGATTCTTGTGCCTTCTTAATTAATATTCCAACTTCCTTTCGTGTTGGGTAGTTGGAGATGTTAATGTCACTTCTTCAATGTTTCCACCATCTGCCATCACCTTCTGTTTCTCTTTGCTTGCTTAGAAAAAGCAAGTTGGTGCTCTCGGTTTGTTACATTGCATAATCTCCCACCCCCTCATAACTTATCTCGTCTTCTTCTATACCCTGTCAGACTCTTCTTGATTTGCATGTTCTTTGTTCCTCCGTATAACAGGTACTAATTCAAGTTAAGCTAGACCTGATTTTCACTTGATTTAATTCTGATGTTTTGGCTTGTTTTTGTTGGAGATTTCCACGAACGAAACAACAGTCAGAGATAGATGCAGAAATAAATCATTGCAGGGTTACAAGAGTAGTCCATCAGTCCTGTAACGGGATATTGGTCCGGTTCAATAAGAAAACAGCGCTCAGACATCTTTTGGGCCCTGCTTTTTGATTGAGCCGTGCCAATATCACGTACCGCTGCTTCTGCTTGTGTAGTTCTCAATATCACATCAGGCAATGTTGTCGTGTCTGGTTAGTGGGAGGTTAGTCTTGGATGATACGATCATTATCTGTATCGCACCAACCCGGAAATTCTTTGCAATTGCTTAACAAAACGATTGTAAGATCTCTTTTACTGTTGCTTATATTGATGTGTCTTAGATGTTTTCTCCTGTACACCAACTATGTGTCGCTGCTTTTATGCAGCAGCAATTTTGTTGTAGCTAAAGGACATCTGCTAGATATTTACATGAAGGCATCAGAATATGGTTTTGAGTATCAACTTTGCACCCCAAGGCTTTAGCCATCTATTCCTCGAACGCATTACATGAGAAATGGGGCGCAGAAGTTTTCAGCTTATTACTTCTCTTGCGACGTCCAGAGGCCAGACCATAACTTTCTGTAAGAACACATGATTTGCAGTGTTCTCTCCCAGAGGAAGCGATGGTGTGGATGATTACATCATTCATTATGTTTTTCCCTTCGCTTTTTGAGGACACACTAATCTTCATATACAACCAAACGTAGAATTTAGATCAGTTTAAAGTACTTTTATGTTCGGCTTTCTTCACTCTCTTCTCTTGGCAGCATCATCAATGTGAAGCATTCTATATCACAGAAGTATTCTCCCTCCACCCACCCAACTAAATTCAGTTTTGCAATGAACCTCAGTCGTATTATTAGACTATTTATTCGGATTTCACAAACCAAACACTATTTTTGATGGTAGGTGTCTCAGAATTTCACCATACCATGATTATTGTTTGCAGGTTAAAAAGAAATGCCTAGATGGATAAGAGTTTCTTTCTTTAGAGACTTAGATCAAAGACACCAACAGCCAGACAAAAGCAACAAGGATTTGTACGCATAGCTTGATAGGTGTGGATATTTTTACAAATTCGGCTCTCCAAGCTTCAAACAATGGGCACCTCCAACTGCTGGCCGCCGCTATTACCCTTTTCTCTGGTGTGCTGCTATACTGTGGTCTATATCCTTCAAGAAAATGGAGAAGTCCACATAGCAAGTCCTCTCTTACCCTCTCAGCCTCTTTCTCCTTGTCGTTTTTCTATTGGTGTGATGTGGTACTTGTCTACATTTGTAGAATTAAAAAAAAAAACTAATCCCTCAGGTTCTTTCAGCTTATCCTCCTCCTGAGTTAGGAAGAGCTGCTGAGTCACCTCCTAAAAAGTTGCAGTCCACAAAGCATTCTCACCTTCCCCACACCTTCGATGGACCTCCTTTATTCTATCAGCAGACCTGCATATACCACTGCAGCTCCAATCAAATGAAGCAACACAGATGTTGCCAGCCTGAGCCTTCCATTCACAATCTGCGCCATATTTAAATTGCAGAAAAGCTCGATAATTTAGTGCTTATAGCATCAATACGTCTAGTGTATTTTAGTCAGATTTTGGCGTTCAGGTTGACTGGAAGAAGAAAGCATGTACTCAAGGATGAAGCAGTATGATTAGCATATATAGCAGCTGCATTTTGACATGAATAAGCATGTACATGGTAACTTAAGTCACTCAAAAATGGTTTTCAATCCTAGATGAGTATGATAAACTTCAGGATTTAATAAATAGTGAACCCCATCAAGGAATCATCAAGAAAAAAGTGAAATTTCTGAATTTTAATAAAATTTGGGACTCCTAAATAACCTACATGATAGCTTCATTTCTTAATCTCCCAGAAAGAGGGATAAAATTATGTCACGTGACATCTAATCAATTTAGCTTCAGGTGTAGAGGAAATAAACCTGATGTGATACAACATAAATCCTGTTTGTGTGTGACAGGAGAACCAATATTCTTCAACACGACAATAAGCGCACGTATTAAGTAAAGAATACTGGGCTTATTAGATCCCATCCCGGCAATGTGTAATATGTAGCTATAACAAATCTCCAGCAAACTAGAGTTTGAGTTCTCAGTTTAATCACACTTTACCTGGTGGAGTGCCACAACAAAGTCTGCGATCATCAATGTGTTCCGCATCAAGCCCAATGAACCAAGATCCCAATGAGACGTCCTCATTAGCATACTTGTGCAGAACATGCCTGACATAAGCAAAAATAACCATCACAAATACGGCAACTCAAAACAAAAAGGTGGCCTGTGGAACTTACTGGTTTATTGATATATATGAAGCCAAATCTTTTGAAATGGCATACAGCTGTCCAGTAGCATGACGAAAGTATTTATTTCCAGCCTCCCCAAATTTCCAATACTCAGGTTCATGATATCTCACTCCCCTGCAAAAACAAAACTTTGTTACTTCCTATGGCTTTTCCTTGCAATGGACTCAAGACATTTTCTCTTACTTCTGATTGAGGACAGGACCAGATTTCATGCATCCAATATACAGCCTTGGTTTTTTCCGGTGTCTCACTAGAGTTTCCCCAAGTGTTGCTACAAGAACAGAAAAAAAACATTGCCTTAAACAAGAAATTTCTGAAAATTACATTTAATAAAAAGTAGTAAAGTAATTTCCAGAGGGAAAGAATGATGCCTCCTCAGATCAGATGCTATAACCATCCCGGTATTGCAGAGGCTTTAACAAAATAATATGTATTGAACTCCAGGGATGGACAACATGCAAATTAAGCACCTTCACATCACAACAAATGGTACAAGTAATGGGTCAAATGCAACATTTGAGCCTACCTATGTTTACGTGAACGTCATCGTCAACTTTGACATAGAAATCTGCATCCCATAAGGAAACAGCAGTAGCGAAGTATACCTTAGTCTTGGCTGACAATTCAAGGTACCCTTCTACATGATCCTGCTCATAGAAGCAAAAATATGATGTGATCACGAACTAACAGTTGTCTAATCAAAAGAACATTATAGAACTTCTGTGAAGAGAACAGTATAAACACAGGATATTAAAGCATTACCAGCCTCAAGAAATCCCCATGTTTTCTGTCCTCTGCTGCAATGGCTCTGTCCAAAATGCCTCCTGAAGTAGCACTGTACGGGACAAATACGACAACGTTTAGATGCATGATATCCATTCTTAATAAACAGAAGTCATTACACAAATGGCATATCTACTAACTAGAAAGCACAAATTGAGACTCTTGATATTTTGTCTTAATAATCAGGATACATAAATCAGTTAAATTGACTACTGCATCAAGATTATGGTAAGTACTTTTGAACAATTTTATGCACAACATGAATAAAATATTGGGTTACCTTTGGGCAAACAAATTATGCAGTACAATAACTTAAATTGATCATCCTTAATGAGTTTTAAAGAAACATATAGATATCTGAAGCGTAAAACCAAGCAGCAAAGTTTATCTTTAGCTCCAAGAATAAGGCTTAAATTAAGGTCATATCCAAACACAAGATGTAAGGCATGTTCACTTTCTTAATTAAAAAGAGAAACAAAACTAACCTGTGACCAATGACAAAACGGATGATTATACCTTTCTCTTCTTCCAGCTTCTTCCTTTTTTCACCTAATTTTATTGACCAATCATCAGAAGAGAAATTCAAGGAGCAGAAGACAGTAGGAATAGCAAGGAAACCAGCGATAAGTAGCAAAGTATCAATTGAGGAACCTTGAGGCATCCATGTAGCACGAACTGAATCTCTCCTTTTTCGGCTGCTAAAAGCAGTATTAATTCCAACAACCATCAAGTATCTTCTTTTCACAGACGATACTGTTCTGCTTGAGTCTTCTGATAAAGGAGAGCCACTAAATAGAGATTCATGTGCAGCCCTTGCAGCAGCTAATTCCATCTCCAAATTTGAAATAGTTTTATCTAATGTTCTGCATTTAAGATAAAGAAAAAAGTTTAGTATTCCAGACACTACGATGCAAATTAAATACAAAACAAGCTAAATACGGAATAATTTATAAGCCAATCCATACTTACTGAATGGCATTATGGGTCCTATACACTTCACTAACTATGTCTGGGGAGTCCCGCTTTACTTCTTTCTGATACAACTAATGGATTTAAATCAGATTACCATCAACAATTTGAACAAGTAAGTGAGTAACAAGCAAAGAACTTTAAGTAGCGAAGATACTCACAACTTTAGAGGCACAACCCTCAGAAACCAACTTTAGCCTTTCAGCCTCAGTTGCAGTTGTCCGCGTGATACCTTTAGAGTCCATCAACATTCTGAACCGATTGTTAGCCATTAAGCAAATCAGATCTCTCAAGTACCAATAAAAAGTTTCTTAACCACAATTTATGTTAGTCAAATCATATTTTCACTTCAGGAAACCACAACTAAAAGAAAAATGGTGAATGTGCAACCACTACTCAATGGACTGCCAACAGCCAATTGTTTATTTTAGGATCTTTTTCAAGAAAATATTTCAATATGACCCTGCAACTTCAATGCGCTTCAACTGAAACACAAACTTCAAAGGGAAGGGCAATAAGAAAGCACTACTACTCACCGCAACCCCACTTTCCGTTTCTAGAGGAGCAGCGATGTAAAAGCAACAACATAACCATTTTTACTATTTAGATGAACAGAGTAATAGAGATTTTGTCAATTAAAAAATTCTAAACAAGAAAAATATGGTGGAATTCTTCCCAAGTATCATAATGGGATGTCATAGAATCATAATTGCAGGATGATTTCGTAAAGAACTTGAAGTCGGAACTAACAGATATTGATCAAGTATTACGGCAATGTACAATATATGTCAGTGCCCATCCTGCCCATTAATGTGAGAGCAGGTTTCAATGGTAAATTGATGTTTCCAGCAAATAAACCGGATCAGTCGTTATCACACAAGAAGTAGTTAAAAGAACAAAATTAATACCTAATAATTGCAATATGATGAACAAACTAGAAGATGCATGTATTGCCATTTCTTAAACTAGAATCGATTTATCACAAAAAGCACACTTTCCCCCATAATATTAAAAGAAAGGCACGAAAAGGTTAAAAACAAGTCAAATAATACCCAAAAGGGTGAAAGAAAACACTATTGTTTTAACCATGACATGGTCCAAATTTAGATCTACCGCACTTCATAATTAATAGCCAGAAATCTACTTTCAAAGACAACTTCGAAATCAGAGAAATCACCTAACCGTCCAGCTGAAGCGTAATTATGATAACACACTAGCTAAGCTAGTGCCTAAATCCTGTAGAATTTAGAATCAGCTAACCGTAGATCTTTTAATACAAGATTACCTACAGCCTTCCTAAGTACAAAATTTGAATAAATAAGATTACCTTACTCTTGAAAGGAGTTCAAATTTGACAAACTAGCTTGAATTCATTAGAAGATAGTGATCGAAATTCAATGAACACACAGAAGCAGTTACCTTTCCAAAAGAATTCGCTGCTTGAAAACTATCAAGGCTTTATAGAAAAGAAGAACAAAGGATGGGAAAGACTACCCGTACCTGTTGGTGAAGAGCATCCCGGCGCAGAAACTTCCCAAGCAAAACAAAAGGGTCCATTTTTGGGATATAACACTCCTACCAGGTACTTGCTCTCCTCTGCTCTTGAAGGACATTATCTTTTTTTATTGGTTTCCAATTCCCACCCTAACCAATTCGGAGACCAATCGCTATCTCAAGAAGCAAACCATTGAAAAAACAGAGTACATGGAACCGACCCAGAAAGAGAAAAGACCTCCAAAGTCTTGAAGATTATTCCTTTTAGAAGTACAGCCAAATTTGGAGGTAAGCTCCCACAGCAGATTTGAGGAAAAAAACAGAGTTAGAACCAGTGATGCTCCTGTTTTCCTTAACTTCTGATCAAGATTTTGTTCTTTTCTTAAACCTTTTAACCATGTTCACTCCCAGTATTTTCAATCTTTAGATTCTCTCTCTGAGGGAAAGAGAAAAGACTTCTTCTTACTTTGCAGACAAGGAACAGAGGAGGACAGAGAGAAGAAAGGGAGAGATACCCACTAACTGCTTCCCCAGCTTCACTTCTCTCCTCTCCTCTTCTCCTACACTCACACCAAATGACCAAACGGTCCTTACCGGCCGCAGTGACATTAATGCCATGCGTCAGTTTTTCAGAAGTATTGTCTTTCGATTAAAGAAAGACTTACACAATGGTCAATGTATATACAGAAGGAGTGTTTCAAACGAGAGCAGGGGAATAAAGCCGTAGGAATAGAAAATCTATTACCGTTTCAAATTCACACAAGCTACATTTTAATTTCACACAAAAAAAACATTATCTATGGTAGAGCTACATTTCCAAAAACAATACTTTTATAAAAATTATTAAAAAATTATAATAAAACAAGGAGCAGCTTTAAATCCTTTGACCAGCTGTCCCACCCTTTGAGGTGCCTACAAGCCAACGAGGGGATTAGTCACTGAGTCGAAGACTAATGGATACCCTGATCTGAGACCCAAAAAAATAAAATAATAACTATCTTTTGCTTCTTACAAAATAAGGAGTCTTGTGTATAAAATTAGCCAACAAAAAATATTATTTCCATTAAGTAATTGGTCAATAACATGTTATTATGTCATAAGTATTATTATTATTGTTGATCACTTTATTTAATAAAATTAATACAACATAATAATAAAAACTAATTAATAATGAATAACACATCATGACTAATTAATGTTAAAATGTTAAGTATAAGTAGGAATCCCACGTTGGAAAGAGATGGAACTAATGAATGACATATAAGAGGAAAGGATTCATAAACCTAATGCCTTAAAATTTTAGGTTAAAGTGTGGTGTCAAAATTCACGAATATGTTTTGCATATAATGTTTTTGTATAATTCATTATTTCGTCATACAATATTTCAACCAGACATAATTAAGACCTATTCTATGTGAATATAATCACACAACATTAACAATTGATTCTTCACAATTGAAAATTATTTTAAGAGTGACATTCCATATTGGCCAAAAAAATTTAAAAGCAATAATAGTTGAAGATACTATAACATTATCCCTAGTTATCAAAACATAATAATGTTCTATATAAATTTCTTAATTTTGGTTGTTAATATATATTTATCTCAAAAAATGTATTTACAAAACAAAAATATTTTAAATTAATTATGTCATAAGTGATATGACATAAACCAAAAACTGCATTTAATTGTAACTTGTAAAGGAGCCTTTTCACACTTCAAAGCAACTTGTTTATTTTCTTTCTTCTCATCTTCTCCTTTCAAATCTGAAAGGGGTTGTGCCGTGTGGCTGGGTGAGCTTGTTGGTCCCATCACATGCAGCGGTTGTGGCAACTTCGACTTTCTTAATTTCTAGCCCTCTTAATTCATTTATTATCATAGTTACGCAATTATTGGTAGGTCTACCTCAACGCCTAAGTCTTCGTAATCAATTCTACGGATATCATATAGTATTTATATTTTTGGTCCCATACAAAGTTCATGACGTACCTTGAAGACCACATGTATAAAACAGCAATATAGTTTTGACATAATTTAATTAGATCTAGTTAGTTGTGGCTTCATACAAATTATATTAAGTAACCAGATTCATTATGTACATAAAGCATAAGGAAAGGCCGCATTGACATTAGTGTTTATTTGGTCGAATTTTTAGAAGGTAAATGAGTACTTTTTTTACCGCAAAAACTTTTTTTAAAAAAAATGAGTGATTGACTGTAAATTAAAAAGCATTTTTTTAATAGATATACCTTTTTTGACAGTTAAAATATAACTTTTTAAGAAGCTCAAATTTGAAACTTAAAAAAAAGTACTTTTTTAGTAGTTTTTTAGATTAATTAATGAACATATTTTTTAGTCTCTTTTATTCTTATGTTTTACACATAATTCTTACAATACCCACAAACTCATCTTCACGTTTATTTTGATAATTATATCATATTATTTGACTTTTTATATATTTTTGTATATTTTTATATTAATTTTACTTATGTTATAATCTATATAAAAGATTTGTCTAGATATATTTTCATTTATGTTTCATATGGTTTAAAATTATATAATAATTAATATATTGTGCTTTGTATATTGTTTA